>CM038216.1:187758776-187966219 GCA_021442155.1 Cymbidium sinense
TGAAATTAATTATTTAAATTAAAAAAACTAAAAAATAAAAAAAAATCAATCCACCCCTTCGTAATTGTTTATCTTCGGGTGACAAATTAAGATAACTTTTGCTCACAAAGAGCCAATGTCAAATTAAATACATAATTACCTTCACACTCAAATATTCCTAAAGCCCGTAAGGACATGGCCCGTGTCCTTTGTCCGCGTAGTTTTGCCGCGATATGGCACCACATAAATGGCGGTTACGACCTGAGCCCTCTGACCGGGTGATTCGCCGCGATATGACACCACTAAATTACGATCACGACCACAGCCCGTATGTTCCCCAACGGCTTTGCTCTTTGATTTGTGAAATGTAGAATATATTTGGTTGGGAAAAAAGCCCTATGTTAGCTAAGGTTGACTTATATTTGTCCCTTTAGATAAACTCCACCCCAGGTCTACAAGGATACCTTGGACGACGTAACCCATGTGTTGCTGACAAGGATTCTTCGGTCAGGTTGGATCGACTACCTCCTCTGACTAAGTGGACCAGGGATCATGATAGCCCAGGATGACGGAACCATGGGATCTAGATCAGGCACGTCATCGTTCCCCCCACAAAAAGTTTTAAAATTAAAATAATAAATTTCATAAGTTCTAAACTCCACTCACAATTATATACTGCTCTTTATCATTGATTGACTAGAAAGTCTTCTCTCTATTGGGAGGGTAATTAACTATAGGGGCTTGCTATAGGAAACCCGAACCAGATATAAAAAGTTCTCACCAAATGAGAATGAAATCTCTTGGTAGTGTCTTATTTACTATTCATCTACCTTCTGAAATTATCACCGACACTTAAACGACTCTTTTTTTTTCCGAAAGAGGTCAGTGGCAAATTTTTGGATCCCACAAGATCTTTCCCCTACTTTCCATGGAAAAGTAAAGTAGGGTTTATTTTAAGCTGGGTTCGTTAAGTTCCCATGGAAAGCCCCACATAGTTAATTATACCTTAAGGAATAAAATCCCTTAGGAATACTCTCGATTAAAGTAGGAATTAAAGTCTCAAAAGATTTTAAGGCTGAGACTATCAAAGGATAGGATATTTTAGAAAATCAAATAGGATAAATCAAGGAGAAGACTTATTTTCAGAATCCAAAGGGAAAAGTAGAAAATGCTCATGATACTAGGAAGCCTAGTGAGCATTCCAATCTACCTTATAATTGGGCTTTATATATTTAAAATTGAAGAGATTTATTTATTTGAGTTGAAAGTTTATTAGAAATCAAGGATTTATAATGTCACAATACAAGATTATGGAAATTCCTAAGAGGTGAGGATTTATGCTTGTAGCCCACAAAGAGAAATAGTAACCTCGGATCTTGAATCTAGGGAGCTTTGGAGAGGGCCAAAGCACGACCTAAATCTAAGGCAAAATGGGTATATGGTTTACCTCCATAAGAGAATAAATTACCCTACATTGACTTATAACCTCCTAGAGTGGCGACACTCCTCTTATGCTTTAAATCCATGTAGGCAAGTCTTATGCTTTGTAAGATAGCTAGGTTGTTATTTATTTAGAAAGGAGAAAAAGTCCTTAAACTAACTCCCTAAGAGACTAGAGCATGATTGGTATGAATTCATGACTCAATCTAATGCAAATTTTATCAAATATATTTGATTCTTTTGGACTCTTTGTTTTGACACAGGCTATGGAATTTTTTGTGCCTAAATGCATGAGAACTTGATTATGGGCCAAATTAAGAGAGAAATGAGTGTTTTTCCATCAAAGGCTCTCAGTTAAGCCTTTATTCTCTAGCATAGATGGAAGCCCCCTCTTAACAAGAGTAGAAGAAAATGACATGCATGATGTTATACATACAATCATCCAGCTAAGGGGTTACTAAATATTTTATATTCTTCATTTAATTTCTAGGCTTTTATATGTAAATTATGAGTTATTTTGAAATTTTAATTATGAGTTGTTAACTGAGATAGAAAAATTAATTTCATCCTGAGAGCCTACTGCATCCAGGCCACACATTCGAACATTAATAATTAAAGAAACTATGAAACGCAATCCTAGTGCACAATCTAAACACAACATCAAATAATTTTATAGACTATAGTAAAAGAATAAAAGGTTGGTGCAGTCGAGTTCCACCATACACCTCGTAAAAAGAAAAAAGGATGGGTAGCCGAGCTCTACCCTTATACAAGTTGGATTACAAAAATAATACATGCTATGGGGGACATTTTTTCTTCATTTCTTCATTCTCTTTCTTTTGATTTTATTTGTTCCAAAGGCATCACAAGGCACCCCAGGGACTAAGCCTTCTGGCCACTGCTCATTCTAATCTCTCATAACACTAATCCTAATTCCTTATGCAAAATTACATTAAAATAGGAAAAATAATTCTAGCTACACGCAAAATAAATATTAGCTAAACACACCATACAAGCAATTATATGAATAATTTGGACTTAGCACCCACACATGGGTAAGCCCATTTATCCTAACATGAGTTATGCTTAGGGCTAAGCAGCATAGCAAAATCATTTATATTTTTACTACAGGACCCCTTAAACACACCCCTAGAAAATATGATTAGCTAATAATAGCCTAATATCTAGTCTATTAAATATACACCCTAACATCCAGTATAAAATATTACATCACAAAAAAACACAACATCATACATACAATCAATATCGACCTAGCCTAATTCTAGGGTTGGTGACCTAGTATTCTAGTGTGTGAAAAGAAGGCTTATGTTGTAAGACTTTACTAGGCTTCTTCAGTTTAAGTTTCAATTCGAAGTTTGAATTTATTTAAATTTTACCTTTGGGTGATTTCAATTTAAATGATTTAATGATTTATTTTTCATTTTTATTTCACTTTTATTTGGTTAAAGTGATGTTTAAATTTTCAAGAATGAAGAGTAGAATGAATTTCATTTGTAGATGGAACTCACCTTGTTCTACATCCTAACTCCTAAAGAGTCTAACTAAGGTCCTTAAGTATCTTAGTTAGCCCATTTGAATTTATGTAATTTATTTGATTTGATTTGATTTAGATTTTAGAATTTGAGTTTGTTTAATCTTCATGTATTTGATTGACTAATTTTGGATTAAATGTGTTGATTTAATTAAATTTTGATAATTCAATATCCTTAATATCTAATGAAGTTTAAGTTTGTATTAATCCATGTGTTTTTGACTGATTAATTTTAGGTTAAATGTTTTGATTTAATTAATATTTCAATAATTCAATGTCATTTAATTCAATCTCTAGTTTCTTTCCCTTGGGTTTTAATTAAATTCTTTAATTTCATATGATTAATATCATTTCGATGTTGTTTAAATTCTTTGATTTCATTATTCCATTTAAGTTTGATTTAGATCGGTGAATGTATTTTAATTTACTTATGATTTATATGAAGTTTGATGTATTCTTTTATTTGAATTTCAATTAAGGGTTTAACTTATTGAATTTAGTCATTTAGTTTATGTATAGATTATCTCTTCAGTTTGATGATTAATCTTACATAGGTT
Organism: Cymbidium sinense; assembly: GCA_021442155.1. NCBI lineage: Eukaryota > Viridiplantae > Streptophyta > Magnoliopsida > Asparagales > Orchidaceae > Cymbidium > Cymbidium sinense. Next base: position 187,762,305 of record CM038216.1, read on the forward strand.
TATTTTATTTGGGTTTTATGTTTGTTTGATTTATTTTGGTATTATTTGAGATTAAGAGTAATTGGATATGATTAAATAACTTTAGGGTTTATATTTAATTTTATGTTTATTTGATTTGACATTGGTTTATTTATTTATAGTTCAATTGGATAAAATGAATTGAAGTTTGCTTTGATTTAATTGAGTTTGAATATTTATGAGTAGAATTTGTTTTAATTTCATTCATTTATCATGTTTATTAAATTTTAGTTTGTGTTTTGATTTTAATAATTAATTATTTTATCTTATTTAGGTAGGTTGAATTAGTTTTAATTTGATCATGTATTAAATTAATGAGAGTCTTTTTTTATTTGATTTAAATTGATTTGATTTGCTTCATTAATCTATAGGTTTGCTTAGGTTCAATGTGATTATATAATTAGCTTAATTAAGAAGTGTGTTTAGGTTAATTATTAAATTAAATAAAGATTTATTCAATTTTAAATTTGGTTTCATATTTGTTTAGGTTAATGATGTAATTAAAGACCAATTATTTAGATTTAATTTAGGATTTGATTGGCATTTTGCATTTTAATTATGTTCAAATTTATGTTTGCTTAAGATTTAGTTTAATGTGATTATTTTAATTAACTTAATTGGTTTATTTTAAGATGTGATTAAATTAATTAGTGGAGTAATTAAAAGATTTGAGTTTGACTTAAAATTAATTTCATTATGAATTATTTAAGTCAATTTGGTTCATTAAGATGATGGATTAATTCACTAAGTTTGCATTAATTAGATGTTTTTAATTAAGTTTGATTAAGGATGAATTTTGAATTATTAGATTAATTAAAGATTCATTTAATTAATGACTTAATTTCTCACATATTAGTGATTTGATTTAGTTAAGTGTTCTACTTAAGTTCTATTTGATTAAAGGATTATTGTTATTAAGTGAATTTACTGTCTATTTTATTTCAATTAAATTTGATTATTTATGAATAGAATTTTATCTTATTTGATTCATTTATTATGTTTTTTTAATTTCATTAATGTGTTTGATTTAGTTATTAGGTTGAAATATTTAATGATTGAGTAACTCTCTTATTCCAAATGGATTGATTTAGATATTAAATTAATTAAGTTCACTTTAGCTCATTTGGTTTGATTTGGTTTAGGGAATGTGAAGGAGATTTGCTAATCTAACCCCATTCCCCATGTGTAAGTTAATTTGGTTTAATGAAGTGTTGTTAAGTTAATTTTATGGTTTGATTAGGTTAATTGTGTATTAAATGAATTAATTTACCCTTACCTATATCACCTTAAGTTAATGAACATGAATCAGCCCATAACCCAAGCCAATTTGGTCAATTTTGGTTAAATTGGTCAACGTGACCCATTTAGCCCATTTGTTTCCAAATGAGCCAAAATCATTCCTAAGCCAAATTAAATCAAATTGATCATACCAAAATACTTTAAATTATCATTTAAACTTAACATAAGTCTTGGTTTGACCCAATTTAATCAATTGGTCAACCTAACCTGATATGACCTAATGTGACCCATATGACCCAAACTGAGCTAAATCCCTTGAAACCAAGCCATGACCCATTGGGGGCTGATCAAACCCGGCCCAAACCCATTTGAGATCAGACCAAAATCAACCCAACCCAATTAGATCTCTCATTGATCCTCCCCCATATAGGATTCTACCCAACCTCATTTAGTTCTTCCCATCACATGTATTCAACTCTTCCCCAGATCTCACGTTAAAATCATCGAATTTCATTCTTTAAATTGTCTAGTGCGATCTGGACCATCCGATCGTGCAATCGAATTGGATCATGTCCTCGCATCACGCCCAATGGATGCAAGCCGCATGGTGCCCAGCGTGTAATAACAACTCAGATGCATGGTGCTTTTAGCTGCGTTGTAGTGCCAGTCGACTAGGTTAAGTGGGAAAATACCTATTTTCGATTTTAGAATTATTTAAATTGCCTAAATCTTCAAATATTCATAAAAATAAAATACCCAATGAAAAATTATAAATGAGGGCTCGTTGGATTCATTTTTTACAGAGGAATCCAATTAACAAAAAATCACTAATGTTTGCTAAGTATTGTGAGCTTAATTTAGGTTTTAGTAAAAATAAAGTTTTATTAATTACTCTAAAAATATAACTCGGATTGAGGTGAAATTTTCAGAGATCGAAACTAGGTTTCAAATCTACCTATTATACAAATTTTAAGATAAAATCATAGCTAGATAGAAACATATTTAATTTATAAGTTCAAATGGTCTATTTTAATTAAATAAATCAATATACCTTATAAAATTTAGTTAAATTAGCTAAAACTTTGAAAATTCATAACTAATCCTAGAAAAATCTAAAAAAATATAAATGAGGGTTCATTTTAAAGATATTTTAGAGGGCTTAATTTAAAATTAATTCTAATTAATTTTGAATAATGATTAAAGCTTAATTTAGGTTTAACTGAAAACTTAATTAGCTTAATTAATCCTTAATTACCCAACTAATTAATTTTAAATTTTTTGAAGTTGACTGATGGGATGAGCTGTGCCTCCTATGATTTTTTTTTAGACTTTTTGCTTGGTTAATTAGGGATATTGCTTATCTTAGCCTTAATTCCTCTCTTAATTAATTAGGTGATTAATTAATATTCTAAACAAAGAAAATCATTAATTAAGCTAATTATTGTGAGACGGTGGATGGACATGGGGAATAAGATTGAGACCTCTTTCCCATTCTTTTCATTAAGTTCATTTCACTTGAGTTGAGATTAATTAATTTGAATTAATTAATAGTTTAATTCATTAATTAAATGGCTTGATTAATCAAATTGAAATCATAATCATTTCAGAACTTGTCTAATTAAGTTTCTTTAATAGATTCTTAGGTGTTCAACAACCTAAGAGAATTCTAAGGAAATTATAACTAGCCTACATGCGTGGGAGGGTTATAAGAGTACTTAATTAAACCCCTTAGTTTAATTAACCAATAATTGGGAGCCAAATTGCATTAGACCCTTTTATTTTCTTAGGATCATTACTGATTTTATTTTCAAAGCATATGCATGTCATATTGGCTCATTATTAATTAGTTAATTAACTTAAGGTGATATAGGTAAGTAAATTAATTCATTTAATTCACACCTTATAATCAAATCATAAAATCAACAACTCTTCATTAAACCAATTTAACTTACATGGGGAATGGGGTTAGGATTAGCAAATCTCTTTCATCCCCCAAACCAATAAACCAAATGAAACTAAAGTGATCTTAATTAATTTAAAATCTAAGTCAATTCATTTGGATTAAGAGAGCTACTCAATCATTAAATATTTCAACCTAATAACTAAATCAAACACGTTAATGAAATTAAATAAATATAATAAATGAATCAAATGAGATAAAACTTTAATCATAAATAATCAAACTTAACTAAAATAAAATAGACAGTTAACTCACTTAATAACAATGATGATAATAACAATAATCCTTTAATCAAATTGAGCTTAAGTAAAACACTTAACTAAATCAAATCACTCACATGTGGGAAATTAAGTAATAAATTAAACAAATCTTTAATTAATCTAATAATTCAAAATTCAGTTACCCTTAATCAAACTTAATTAATTAAACATCTAATTAATGCAAACTTAGCGAATTAATCTATCATCTTAATGAACCAAATTGACTTAAATAATTCACATTAAAATTAATTCTTAAATCAAACTCAAATCAAATCTTTAATTACTCCACTAATTAATTTAATTGCATATCTTAAAATAAACCAATTTATTTAATTAAAATAATCACATTAAACTTAAGTTTAAGCAAACATAAATTTGAACATAATTAAAATGCAATTAAATGCCAATCAAAACCTAAATTAAATCTAAATCATTATGCCATTAATTACATCATTAACCTAAATAAATATGAAACCAAATTAAAAATTGAACAAATATTTATTTAATTTAATAATTAACCTAAACACACTTTTAATTAAACTAATTATATAATCACATTGAACCTAAGCAAATCTATAGATTAATAAAGCTAATCAAACCAAATTAAGTCAAATAAAGAAAGACTCTCATCAATTTAATACCTCATCAAATTAAATCTAATTCAACCTACCTAAATAAGATAAAATAATTAATTATTAAAACCAAAACACAAACTAAAATTTAATAAACATGATAAATGAATGAAATTAAAACAAATTCTAATCATAAATAATCAAACTCAATTAAATCAAAGCAAATTTCAATTCATTTTATCCAATCGAACTATAAATAAATAAACCATGATAAAATCAAATAAACACAAAATTAAATATAAACCCTAAAGTTATTTAATCATATCCAACTACTCTTAATCTCAAATAATACCAAAATAATTCAAACATCATATAACTCAAATAGAACAAACCTATTGAATTAAAATAAGAGATTAATCATCAAACTGAAGAGATAATCTATACATAAACTAAACGGCTAAATTCAATAAGTTAAACCCTTAATTGAAATTCAAATAAAAAAAACATTAAACTTCAAATAAATCATAAGTAAATTAAAATACATTCACCAATCTAAATCAAACTTAAATGGAATAATGAAATCAATGAATTTAAACAACGAAATGATATTAATCATATGAAATTAAGGAACTAAATTAAAAACCAAAGGAAAAAAAACTAGAGATTGAATTAAAGGACATCAAATTATTGAAATATTAATTAAATCAAAACATCTAATCTAAAATTAATTAATCAAAAATGCATGAATTTAAACAAACTTAAACTTCATTAGATATTAAGGATATTGAATTATCAAAATTTAATTAAATCAACACATTTAATCCAAAATTAGTCAATTAAATACATGAAGATTAAACAAACTCAAATTCTAAAATCTAAATCAAATCAAATCAAATAAGTTACACAAATTCAAATGGGCTAATTAAGATACTTAAGGACCTTAGTTAGACTCTTTAGGAGTTAGGATGTAGAACAGGGTGAGTTCCATCTACAAATGGAATTCATTCTACTCTTCATTCTTGAAAAATTAAACATCACTTTAACCAAATAAAAGTGAAATAAAAATGAAAAATAAATCATTAAATCATTTAAATTAAAATCACCCAAAAATAAAAATTTAAACAAATTCAAACTTAAAATTGAAACTTAAACTAAAGAAGCCTAGTAAAGTCTTGCTACATAAACCCTCTTTTCACACACTAGAATACTAGGTCATCGATCCTAGAATTAGGCTAGGTCGACGTATTGATTGTATGTATGATGTTATGTTTTATTTTATGATGTAATATTTTAGACTGGATGTTAGGGTGTATGTTTCGTAGACTCAATGTTAGGTCGTTATTAGCATAATCATATTTTCTATAGGGGATTGTGTTTAAGGGGCCACTGTAATAAAAATATAAATGCTTTTATAGTTCAGGTTGCTTAGCCCCTAAGCATACCCACGTTAGGACAGGTGGGCTTGGTTACCCACATATGGGGTGCTAAGTCCAAATTATTCATATAACTGCTTGGGTTGTATGGTGTGTTTAGCTAACATTTATTTTGCAGGTGTAGCTAGATTTACTTTTCTATTTTTAATGTAATTTTCTATTAGGAATTAGGATTAGTGTTATGGAGAATTAGAATGAGCAGTGTCTAGAAGGCTTAGCCCTTGGGGTGCCCTATGATGCCTTTGGAGTAAATCAAATCAAAAGGAAGAGAAGGAAGAAATGAGGAATAGAAGACTGTCATAACATGTATTATTTTTATAATTCAGGTTGTATAAGGGCAGAGCTCGGCTACCCATCTTTTTTCTCTCTTTGGGGTGTATGGTAGAACCCGACCGCAGTGGCCTTTTATTCTTTTATGGTTGTCTATAAAATTATTTGATGTTGTGTTTATATTGTGCACCAGAATTGCATGCTTTTCCTAGTTTCTTCATGTTTGATGTTTGAATGTGTGGCCTGAATGCGGTAGGCTCTTAGGATGAAATTAATTTTTCTATCTTAATTAACAACTCATAATTAATATTTTAAAATAATTCATAACCTCACATAAAAACCTAAGAATTAAATAAGATAACAAAACATTTAGCAATCCCTACGGATGATTGTATGTATAACATCATGCATGTCATATTCTTCCACTCTTGTTAAGAGGGGTCTTCCATCTGTGCCAGAGAATAAAAGCTTAACTTGTGAGAGCCTTTGATAGAAGAACACCCCTTTCTCTTTTTATTTGGTCCATAATCAAGTTCACATGCATTTAGATATATAAAATCCTACACTTGTGTCAAAATAAAAGTCTAAAATCAAATAAAACTTGTTAAAATTTTGCATTAGATTAAGTCATTATTCGCCCTTCATGATCTAGTCTCTTAGGGGTGAGTGTAAGGACCTAGTCTCTTTTCTAAATAAACAACGCTAACCATGTTGTAAAGCATAAGACTTTTGCATGGATTTAAAAGCGTAGGAGTTAGTTTCACTCCAGCGGTTATAAGTCTAGTAGGGTGGTTTATTCTCTCTTGTGGAGGTAAATAATATACCCATTTTATCCTTAAATTTAGGTCATGCTTTGGCCCTCGCAAAAGCCCTCTAGATTTAGGATCTCATATTGTTGTTTTTTTTTGGGGCTACAAGCATAAATCTTCACCTCTTAAGCATTTTTATAATCTTGTGTTGATGGATTATAAGCCCTAGTAATTTGATAAAATTTCAACTCAAATAAATAAATTTCTTCAATTTCAAATATATAAAGCTCAATTGTAGGGTAGATTAGAATGCTCACTAGACTTCCAATATCATGAGTATTTCCTACTTTCTTCTTTGGCTTCCAAAATAATTCTCTCCTTTTGATCTATTTAATTTGATTTTCCAAAATAGCCAATCCTTTGATGGTCTTGCCTTGAAATCTTTGGAGATCATGATTGTCTACTTTAATCGAGAGTGTTCTTAAGGAATCCCATTCTTTATGATGTAATTGACTATGGGGGCTTGCCTCCAAAGGGAACTTAATGAACCCTTAAAATAAACCCTACTTTACTTTTTTTATGTAAAAGGGAAAGATCTCATTCAAGACCCATCATGCCTTATGAGTCCTTATTAGGTGATTAGGAACATTATGGGGTGGTGATTTCTATCTTTCAAGATAGTACATCATTCCTTAATGTCGATCACTTCAATAAGTACCCCTAAGATTTGTGTGGTGTAACATCTTAAAATAAACACCACACACAACTATATTTGTTAAATGAAAATTCAATCCCCAAAATCAAAACGATTCCACAAACACATAAGTTCCATCCTAACATTCCCAAATTTGTTTAGCATGGAACTTACTTCCAAAATCAAAACACAATATAGTTGAACTCTATTTGACATACCATATTTGTCAAATAAGAGTTCACCCTCTTTCCAAAAGATGAATCAAATCGACACAATTCAAATACATTTGGCTCCCATTTAACATACTAAATTTATTAAGTGAGAGCCTCATTTTCAAATCAACACAAATCAAATACACTTGACTCTACTTAATATACCAAATTTGTTAAGTAAGAGCCTCATTTTCAAATCAACAAACATATCAAACACACTTATATTTAACATACCAAATTTTCTAAGTAAGAATCACATTTTCAAATCAAAACAACAAACATACATCAATCACATTTGACCTCCACTTAACATACCAAATTTGTTAAGTGAGGCGACATTCAAATCAAACATATATCACACACATGACAAGCAAAGCTATTTTTTCACAAGATTTTCAAACATATAATTGAAAACCCTTATAGCATATCAAATTTGCTAAGTAAAAGTTTTCCAAATCAAACTTTCAAACAAAACACACAACATATATTCAAATCAAATTTTTAGACAAGACATACAATACATTTCTAAAGTCTCTCCAAATACTTAAACCCTGCTCAACCTACTTAAATTGGTTTAGTATAGGTTCTAAATCAAAATTATAGCAAAGTCTCTCTTCACATATCAAAAATCTCTCCAAAAATTTAATGAACCCCACTTAGCATACTTAAATTTATTCAGTGTGGGTTCAAATTCTAAATCTAATCTAAGGGTCAATGATTGAAAATAAACATTAATGCAAGAGTCTGACTCAGTTACATTTCAACAAATACAGTGATTTTAGCACAATCAGTCTCTCAGTTCTCAGTCAGTATAGTTAAGATGTCTTCAGGCAGATTCATTTTCTCCTTCCAGACAGGTGTGGATTTGGCCTTGGATCAGGCCATACACACCTCATCCACCACCCACCTAATTTAGTTTGACCGTGGCTTTGAGGCTATACGAGTTACTTGTGAGGGGCCAGACCTCACGACTGTTAGTAGGAAGGAGGTGGTGGGACAGACGCCATTCATCTTCCTCGATATCCCATATGATTCTGAGTTTCTCTCATTAAAGAGAAAGGCTGTCGTGGTTCTCACACCCCGATCAGTGTCAGTGTTAGTACCAACTATTTTAGTACCTGCCCGTTCAGTTGCCCCTGTCATAGCTTTAGTGAGAGCTGCTGCCTCCTCTTTGTTCACCCCAAAGGGGAAGGCTATCTTAGTCTCTGAGATAGTCTCTCCTACATTCGAGGTAGGTTCTAATTCTTGCTCTGCTTTGCTTACCCATACCCAACGTCGCAATAAAAACTTAAAGATTAAGCAAGATCATGAGCGGGCAACCATGGAGCTCGGCAGCCATGTTGTTGAAGAGGGTCCTTCTCATAAGACCTCTCGACTTAAGTGGAATTAATTTTCACCCTCTCTTAGCCTCAGATGGAGAGGAAGATTATAGAAGGATCGTTGCATCACCTCCACCACCAGCACAGTATGAGACACCGACTAGGGAGCATAGGAGGCCCTATGCCAGTCTTAGGACTATTTTACACCAGGTCAGTAGAGGTTACAGACGCTCAGAGTTTGGTACCTTGTTTGATGTGTTGAATTTGAATATGAGAGGAGTGGTATACATTCCTCCCCAAGTGAACCAAGCCATTGGATTAGTTCAACATTTTACAGTTGTTTGGTTGGCATAGGTGATCGGAGTTAGCGAGGGTGAGGTAGATGGCTTTGAGTGATTTAAGGAGCACAGTGGCGGTCATGTTGTGTACACCTCTTTTGAGGCAGATCAATAGCCAGCTAAGGAGAGGAGGTCTTTTCTTTGGTCAAAGACTAAACCCAACAGCCTTAGGTTAGGCTGGGTCAGTGGGTCTATGTCCAAAGAGAGAGAGCTAGGCAAGGAGGAGGTGGGTAGGTATTCTAAATGAGGATTTTATCTTATTTTATACCCTTAGTTCACTTGGATTGAACCAAACTAGGTTCACCATGGGTGGGTTCACTTGACAAAGTCAATGGGGACCTAAGGATGAGTCATGTCAAGTTTGCTTGGGTTTGGACTTAGTTTGGTTAAGTTTATCTCAATTTGACCTATGTAAGATCAATTTGAGTTCAAATGAGTTAGGTTGACCAATTGACAAACTTGGGTCAAGGGGGTTATGAGATTATGCTCCAATGATCATTTAGAATGTATTGGTGTAATTTGTTTGATTTAATTTGAAGTAGATTTGGATTTAGCTCATATGAGCTCATTTAGGCTAAATGGGTTAAACTGATCAGTTTGGTCAAATTTACCAAATTGCATTAAGTGAGGGGTTGACTCATGTTGGATTGATCATTTGAGAGTGATTGAAGGCTTTGATTTCATTTGATTTAGATTATGATAGTTTTTAGCTCAATTTGTCCATTTAAGTCAAATTGGCATAAATGGGTCAATTGGGTTGGTTTGATCAAATTGGCTTTGATAATTGGAGGTGTTAAATAATCAATTTATGATTTATTAGAGGCATTGGTTGGAATTAATTTGGATTGAAATGAGATTTGGCCTAATTTGGCCCTTTAGGTCAAATTAGGTAAACTTGAGTCAATAGCCCAAATTGGCTTGGTTGCTCAATTAGTTGCAATTTGATGATCATTGGTCAATAATCATTTTAGAGGAGGTTGAGTGGATTGGATTGATCAAATTTTGGATTGGGTGAATTTTGAACCAATTTGGTCCTTTATGTCAAATTGGGTTAGGTGAGCCAATTGGCTTGATTAGGTTCAATTGAAATCAATTAGATATTGAAAAATACTCAATGATGAATTTAAAGATGATTGGTGGCTTAGGTTGTAATCAATTTGAGTTGGATTGAATTTTGACTCATTTGAACCATTTAGGTCAAATGTATCTAGGTTAGTTCAACCAATTGGTGGAATTGAATGGGTTGGAGTGAATTGAAATGCTTAATTTTGTATTTAAGATGGGCTTGAATTAAGTCAATTTGACCTTAATCAAGTTGAATGGGGTTTTAGCCTTATAGGGATCAAATGGGTCAACTTGGGCTAAGGGCCAACTTGGCTTGATTTAGTTCAATTGGATTGAAGTCAAGGTTTTATCAAGTTCAATTAATGTTCAAATAAGTTTGGATGAATTAAATATTAATTGGATTGAATTTATTTGGGTCTAACCCTCTTAAGCCTAAATGGGCTAGGTTGGGTCAACTTGACCATCTAACCAAATTAAATCATGATGGGTCAAATTAAACATAAGAGAAATTAATATTGGTTGAGGTTTAGTTACGGTCATTTAGTTTGAGTTTGGGAGATTGATTTAATATATGTTTAATTGGGTTAAGGGTAGTGGGTCCTACCTATTCTAAGCTGAGGTCTAGCCATATGGCTAAATCCTATAGATCTTTTAGGTTTTGGATTGGTGTTTACCTAACCACTATAAGTGTCTTAATCTTATGAGAATCTTAGTGCCTAGATGAATCCTATGTCTAAAGAAGAGGTAGTTGGCCTCACTCCAAAAGTGAGGTCAACATGAAGCTCTATTTTATTCCTAATATATTCTCTTAAACTAATATTAAACTTATTAGTTATTTATCACTCTTGATCTGTGCAGTGAGTTCTAATTATTAAGTCCTAAAATGTATTCATATATTACACTACTAACATAGTCTCTTGCTTAAAAGTAGTCAATTGTTCATGGAGTATTTTATCAGGATTTCTAAGACAATGCTTAGCCATTATGATTTCTTCATTCCTATACATGTCATGAGATTTCTATTGTACATCTCTTCTTTAGTAAATATTATTCCAATAAATTTTTGCATGACCTACTAATTTCATTTTAGTAGATGTTTTTCATTGATAATCATCCATATGATACCAATTGAAGAAGTCAGCCTTTGGGTTAACTAATCTAAAAATTTATTGGGGTCATAAACATTATCATATGTTGGGGCTTCTATTTTAACTTGTTTTGTATGTTCTTGTGATGTTTTCTAGACTCTAAGATTATTTTGTCTAAGGTTATTTCTTAGATTTGGCATTCTCACAACATATTCATCTCAGGAAGTTCAATATTTTCTCTTTCTACGATTTCTAAGTCATCCGAACGTAGAATAGTTGGTGGGGTTTGAAACCTAATACTCAAGGTTTGAATTTTTACAGTGAGATTCATGAGTAAGTCTTCTACCTATGTAAATTTCTCTTCACTTCTCATAAAAATCTCATCTAGTCTTCTAGTTAAGTCATCTAATTGGTCCAAATTAATAGATTTAGGTTGCATGCGTTAACAAAAGGCAAGTATGACACACCAAATGATTTTTTTTAAATATGAGATGAGGGAACTAAACTGACACAAATGAGAAGCACAAAATTTAAAAATAACTAACCTTCGATAAATACAAAATAACTTGTGGATACTACAAACATTAAGCAAATTTATGAAAAAATATACATGATATTTTTAAGGACATTTTTTTTTATTTTTATGTAAGGTTTGTATTTGAGTTAGGCTATTTAGTAAGCTCTCCCTTACCAGTTGTCACTCAAGTATGATGGCATGAGGTTAAGTTAAATATGATAAAAGCTAGGCTTTATAAGTGGAGATAGCTAGTTGGTAGTAACACAAATATTTATAGAATTTTTACCAAATATATTTTGCATATGTTTCCAAGCGAAATTACTAATTATGTAAAGGAAATTACACAAAATTCAAAATGAACTAACCTTGTTTGGATTTGATATGGATTATCTAAGAGAACGTCTCCACATGTCCAATTTTGGGCTCTAATACTAAGAAATGGTGAAGCACAATCATGAAGAGAAAAATGCTGCAGCGGATATGGAGCAGGAGATGCTCTAATGTTCTTCCACTCACCAAAGTTGAAGGGAGATGAAGATCTTCAACTCATCAAAGTGGAAGAAGTCTAAATAAAGTTCTGCTTACCCAAATGGAATAGTAGCGAGAGATCATCAAATTTTCCTAGATGATCGGCCACCAACCTCCAACTAAAGAATTTTCACTCTAAGTTTCACACAAAAGCCAAATAGTCCCTTCTTAAGCAAATTAGTTTGTTTAAATAGTACAATACTCTAAGGGATGCATCACTTGAGAAGAAAATTATCATAAAATTGATAAAAAGTCGGAATAGTCATTTCACAATGTCGTGGCACCAAGTCGATGTCAGTAACATATTGCAACACCGAGGAGCTAGCTTCTCGGTCCCTAAATACTAAAACCTACAGAGTGTAGTGTTGATGTGCCAAAAAGGAAACACCGAGGCGCTAGACCCATACCTATGAAATTAAATACATGAGCTCACATGTTTTCAACCACAACTCTAATATAACAAATTTATTATTTAACTTTCTTTTCTCATTTTTAGGCATGATTTCTCTTATTCAACGTGAACTTCAAAATAGAGCTTAAGCTACATAATCATGGAAAAAATTTTACTTTGAAGTTGAGCATCTTAATCAACCTCAAGCTTTGGAATCAAACTCAAGCATGCATTTTTTTCTTGAGGAGCTTTGCTCAAAAGAAGAGCTTGAATCAAGCTAGAGAGAGTAGAGACTTAATTAAATGAGCTTAGCTCAATTAGGTAAAAGTTTGACTCGTGACTTGTCCCCTTGAGTACCAAAATTATGAGCGATTTTTAAAATTAAAATGTAACATTTATTTTAGTTAATTAGGCACTTAAAAATTTTAAATTAGGCCTAGTCACCTATTGAGTGGGCGGTGGCACCAACGTAGCTTTTCAACACAGTCGCCGTTGAATGACGGCTGGATCTTTCTTTTTCACAAAAATTTTGACACTATCCCATATTTTTAGCCATATTGAACAAAACCAATGTCAGAATTGAGCAAGATTGATATTGTTTGAAAGGTAAACAAATTATCTATGACTTTCATGTTGACAACCTTTGATGAATCTTGCTTTCGATAAACTGTTTTGTGTATGCTTAGCATTTTGAGAAATTGAAAATATTGAACACATTTTTGGTTGTATCGGACTCATCCATTGTCAAAATTAAGCAAGCTTAGTATCTTTGAAATGCTAATCGACTTTTTTATGTTGACAACGTTGAGAATCTCACTCGGTAAGTCCAGTTTTTATGTATGCTCGGTTTTCACGCGGTGCAAAGCAGAAAATATATACACACCCGTATATTTTTTTGTTCTCTCGGACTCATTGGTCGAATTGAGCAAGCATAGTATCATTGCAATTATCTATGATTTTATGATGACAACCTTTGAAGAATCTTACTTAGTTAGCAGTTTTTTGTGTATGTTCAATTTTTTACTGTGCAAAATAGAAAACACATAGATAGCCACACATTATTGTCTGTATTGGACTCATCCGATGTCAAAATTAAGATATCATTAGCATACTAACAAGATTATCTACAACTTTTATGTTGATTATTTTTTGACAAATATCACTCGATAAGTTGTAGTTTTTGTGCTTTCGGTTTTCATGATGCAAAATAGAAAACACTACAACCCACATTTTTGCGTGTCGGACTCACTAGTGTCGATTGAGGTTGTTATCATTAAAAGATAACGATATTATATCTCGACTTTTTTGTTAACAATTTTCAACAAATCTCACTCGGTAAGCTTCATTTTTTTGTGTATGCTTGATTTTTCATGTTCAAAGCAGAAAACACAAAGACATTTTTGCCATATCGAACTCATCCGATTTAATTCAGCTTGATATCGTTGGAAAGCTAACATAATTTTATGACTACCTTCAACGAATATCACTTGATAAGCTACAATTTTTGCAAGAACCAATGCTTAATCGGTCCATGGAGAATTTTTAAAATAGTACAAATGTTGGTCGGGAGTTTTTTGTTAGAAGAAGTGATATTGATAAAAAATTTTTATAGAAAGGTGTTCTATATGGTGCATATTTCTCTTATCAGTTCCAGAATGATACAAAATAAAAAAAATTTATTTTGTCATCTCATATTTATTTTTAATAGCAAGGGAAGGCACAACAAGCCATCAACCCTATTATACTAAACATATTAACACTTTTTTGCTTGCCTTGATAAGAAAGAGGTAACTCGGATCTCAAATGAGTTATTACAAGGAAAATGTCTAATCATTCATTCATATATATATATATATATATATATATATATATATATATATATATATATATATATATATATATATATATATATATATATATATTATATATATATATATATATATATATATATATATATATATATATATATATATATATATATATATATATATATATAATGTTAACTTGGTCTAAAAATATATAAAAGTCATAACAAATTATTTTGGAACTTAACATATTAAAGCCTCATGCTAAAGAATCTTCTCTTTCAATGGGTGTAAGCTTCTAAGAGCATTTATAGTCCAAAGGATGAAAACATCTATAACTAATGGAATCACCGACAATGGGTATGAGCTTCTAAGTTTCTTAATATTTAATCTATGTGGGTAAATAATATGTTCCAATTTTGAAATAATAGAAGAAGGAAATAATAGAATAATTAATGAAAATAACATGTTTTCGGTTCACTAAAACTATACTAATAATAACCAACATCAAGGAGAAATAAATAATACAAAAACAATAGTGAATCAAAGTAAATAAACATAATATAAACTAATAGTACAACTAAATGGTGTACTGTCTACTAAACATACTAGTAGTCATGGTATTATCACGAGGCTTGTGTAGCGGTAACACATCACAGGAGTGTAATGGGGGTGGTGATCACGATCAATCTTGTAGATAATGTTATCAATGCTGCTCCTCCTCACGCTTGGCGGTATTTATGAGTAACCGGATGTGTAACATTAGGTATCTCAGTGAAGCATGTAGGGAGGGAGAAACCATGATACACTCAATCTTGAGGTGTCATCTGAAATGATAGAGGAACATATATAAGAGGAGGGTGCATGCAATGACTAAAATTGAGTCCACATGGCTTCCTAATATGAATACTTGCAGAGCTCATGAATGTATATTTAGAGGGCCCAACCACTAGCATAGAAGATGGACCAACATCCATCCCAAATCATCATCACGATGATGAAGCTTCTAGAATGTTAGTGTCCTTGTACCTACTATAAATGCATATTACTTTTACTCCCTACACAAAATTTGTTGATTTGTTGATATATTATTGAAATTTTGTATCTCTCTTCAAAAAATAAGGTGGAATATATCTTATATTGATATATTCTCATGCTATGTTGAAATAAAGTTATTTAGTACTATTTCATTATACAAAGTGATAAATTTTAAGTTAAGTCAGGCTTACCATTAATCACTCTCCGGGTCCTCGGGTAATAAGTATTTGGAGGAATTATTGGTGCCTCCAATATGTAAAGTGAAGCATAACCGATACCACCTCATATATCGGTTGCTCACTAGCTCAACATCCTATTGGGAAGCATCTACTAGGACAACAGTCACATATGCTTTCCCATTGTGCAATGTATATCTTGTAATCGATCCAATCAACGTCTACTTTTCCTCGACCATCCACTCACTTGAAGGTGAGATCAAGTGCTACATCAATCTTAAGTGGAAGGGAGTTTGAGAATATGATCGAAAATACCACTCAATGCATTTTCAACTAATCATTGATACTCTAACAAGCCATATCTCCTCACCCTCTAAGCATATATCTGACTCATACATGAATTTGATGTTTATATGGCTCCCAAATCTATGTAGTTTGAAAAAATATTAGGTATAGTATTGACATCTAATAATGAATTCAACCAACAAATTTATAATACAACATACCTAGCTTTGTAATAGCCCATCTAATTCATCTGTAAATTCGATTTAGGTGTTGTCTCTGACAAATCCTTCATTCCACTACTAAGCTTAGTCCATCTATATCACATGGGTATGGTATATGTAATATACACATGAATGTGCTCCCATGCCCATACCTGTAGTAAGTGTAGGCATCTAGTTATATTCGTACACTTGACTTTGTTGCCCCATGTAGCTCCAGATAAATGAGCAAACATAACTCAATGAGAACTCCCTAAATGCAGCAATATCCTCCAGTAGTATGTTTGTTGTGTCTGGCATAAGAAAATAGATAATAACAAAGAGTATGTATGTTCTAACATGTGTAGAAAACTCAACATCGATGAGATCTAAATAGGAATCCTATAATATGTCCAACGTAACCAACATAGGGCAAACAAGTCATTGCATGAGCTATCCTATAATTTTGATGTGACATGGGGTGAATCATGATACGATATGTGGCTCAGGTGTGCTCCTATCAATTATAATAATCTAGTCATTGAGTCCACCGCTTGCCATCCCCAACTATAATTCAACCAACTATAGGTGGGCTATCAATCAACACCGAATCATAGCAACATCTTGCGATAATCGTCATCTCCCAGGCAAGTAAATGTATTTGTCTGTGATGGCCAGTGTTCAACAAATGTTATGAGCAAGTGGTGATCAAGATAAATGTATTGCATCTGTGACACACGGTCTAGTCCAGCTGCTCGGAGAGCACTCATAAATTTAGGATAATTAACTGGTCATTCTCTGAACGTCAATAAATGAGAGGCAGCCTCAAGTACTATAACGCACAAATAAAAATTGATCATTACGGACATTATATAGTAATTTATAATATAAGCAAAGCATGTGAAAAAAAAATCTTACCATATCAAGATGCGTTGCTCATGTTTATCACGTGGCGACAATACTATAGTGAATTTTTATTTGGTCGAGGTCATAGTCCACAACATGCTCCTCTACTCTCCTTCGCCTCCTGCAAGTGGGGCATACTGCTTCTTCAACAGACATTACTTCTGAAAATAAGTTGAAATTTACACCAAATAATTAAAAATAATACAATATGGTACATTATATAACAAATACAATAGTTGTACACATGCAAGTATATAACATCTTCTAGTAGGTTTCAACATATAATAGTAGAAATGGTTCTGACATACAAAAAAAATAAAGAGGTGACAAGCAACAACCAACTATAGACTCACAATAACTTATATAAGTACAAATGTCAATAGTGCAACAGATTACACATAACTGACAATAACCTACAATATGTTACAATTGAAAGTACAAATTCTTTGAAATAAAGATCTTAATCTAGGTTAAATCTTGTGATGTCGATTCTGAGGACATGTTCTATTGTGCCCAACATTTTTGTATATACCATAAAGCCATTACTCCTTGTATTATTCTCATCTATGGTATTTCGATTCTTTTTTTCCTGGGTTGTGACCTTTCTTTTAACATTTGGTGAAAGATACTCTAACATAATTCTACATTATATGTTAGCCACTCATTCCAATCGGGGATGACATGAAATTTCCCTTGATAGGTGTTATAATAAAATCTAAGGTATAGTAGATAGAGACATTGAGCATTATTTGAGATGTCTTTATCCCAGCATAGAAATTTCATGAGGGCAAGGAATGTGATGGGCTTGGGGTTGTCTACATGTACACATACAATCATAATTTTATACCAGATCAACCTTTAATATTCAGCTTGACATATCAAAAACTTGAAACTCATTAATTTTGATCATCATTAGTTCCAAAAATCTCCTTGCCTCTCATTCATTACTCTGTAGAGTACTCTTGACACATAAAGAAAAGATGGAGTCAAGATGGTTAGTTAGGTTTATTGTTATCTCAAGTCATTTTATGAAAGAGAGATAATGTTATAATATATTGCAATAATTAGTGCCTAAATAGGCAAGCCCGCGTGCCGCTTTACACTATTGAAGCATTCGAATGCATTTGTGATTATTGTGTCATATCAGCCACCATCATGAGTTAAAGACAATTATTGTTGTGGTATTTATTAACTATTGTTGTAGTATTTATTTTTGATTTATTTGTGTATGGGGGGACACCACATAGATCGAGGGTATATTTATTTAGGTGATCGGCTATGACATTGAGGAATAGTATATTATCTTGAAAGATAGAAGTCACTATCCTACAATGGACCTAATCACCTGATAAGGACTCTTAAGGCATGATGGGTCTTCAAAATATAGATTTTTCCCCTACTTTACATGGATTAATAAAGTAAGGTTTATTTAGACCAAGTTCTATGAGAGAAATCATCCATAGTTAATTATATCTTAAGGAAAATGAATCCCTTAAGAATACTCTCAATTAAAGTAGGTGATTATTATCTCCAAAGAATTCAAAGATAGGACTATCAATAAATTAGTTGTGTTTTAGAAAATCAAGTGGGATGGATCAAAAGGGAAAAGTTATTATCCAAACCAAAGGAGATGAGTATGGAGCACTCATGATACTAAGAAGCCCAGTGAGCACTCCAATCTATCCTATGATTTGGCTTTATATATTTGAAGTCGAGGAGATTTATTTATTTGAATTAAAATTTATTAGAAATCTATGACTTATAATTCCATAATACAAGATTATAGAAATGCCTGAGAGGTGAGGATTTATGCTTGTAGCTCACAGGAAACAACAATCTCAAATCTTAAATTTAGGGAGCTTTGGCAAGGGCCAAAGCATGACTTAAATCTAAGATAAAAGCAGTATATGATTTACCTCCATAAGAGAGAGTAAACCACCCAACTGCTGAACTTATTACTGCTTGGAGTGGCAACCAGCTAACTCCTCCTACGCTTTAAATCCATGTAGTCAAGTCATATGCTTTTGCAACAAGATTAGGTTGCTATTATTTAGAAAAGAAACTAAGTCCTTAAACCCACTCCCTAGAGATTAGAGCATGAGGGGTATGAATAATGACTTAATCTAATGTAAATGTTTATCAAATTTTATTTAATTTGAGAGTCTTTATTTTGACGTAAGCTATAGAATTTTACATGCCTAAATGCATGAGAAGTTGATTATGGGCCAAATTAAAAGGGAAAGAGGTGTTCTTCCATCATAGGCTCTTAAAAGTTAAGCCCTTACTATTTGACAAAGATGGAATCCCTCCCTTAACAAGAGTGAAATAAGATTAAATATACAATATCCAGCTAAAGAGTTGCTAAATATTTTATTATCTTGCTTTAATACCTAGGCTTTATATGAGATTATGAGTTATTTTAGAGGTTTAGTTATGAGTTGTTAGTTTGAGTAATAAAATTAATTTTTATCCTAGGAGCCTAATCGCATCCAAGTGATACAATAATCACCAATCATAAACAAACTATGAAAATGCATACTTTTTTCTAATGCACAAACAAGCGAGCTCTACCCTTATACAACCCAATTACAAGAGAATAATTATAATTACAAATGATGAATGTTATGGGGGAGGGGGGTCTTCATTTTTCATCTATTCATCTTTCATTTCTTCATTTGATTTGCTCCATTTATTTCTTTCTTTTGGCTTGATTTGGAAGTGCTTGCTCCAAAAGCATCACATGGTATATAATATTTAGTCTTATAACTAATGCTCATCCTAATCCCCCAAGACACTTATCATAATCCTAATGAAAAATTATATTAAAAGAAGGAAAGTAAATCTAGCTACACCTGCAAAATAAATGTCAGCTAAATATACCATACAACTCAAGTAGTTATATGAAAAATTTAGGCTTAGCACACATGGGTAACCTATCTACTTGGATTATGCTTAGGGGAATAAGCAACCTGCACAGTGAAAAGTATTTATATTTTTATTTAGCGACCCCTTAAGCACAACCCCCCTGCAGAAAGCATGATTAGGCTAATATCGGCCTAACAGCTAGACTATGCACATACACCCCAACATCCAGTCTACAATAATACATCATAAAATAATCATACATCAAACCATACACCACCCTAACATAAAGCTAGAAGTGGTAACTTAATCTAATGTGTGCATTAAAGGCTTGTATGTCCTTACTATATTTTAGAGTTGTAATTTGCTAAGTGTGAGGGATTTAATTTATAAAGGGTTAATTTCTCTTTAAGTGATTTAATTGATTTGAAGATTTTACTTAATTTTTTTTTTGTTTCATATGGCCTATACTTAACAACTAAGTGTTATAAAGAGAAGAAAGATAAAGAGAGAGAGAGAACCTCTCATCCCTACCTTAAGTCACTTCTTTATCAATTTCTTTTAGTGAATGGCTTACTACATGTTTTAATCAACATAAGTTTAGGTTCACTCTGAATGACCTTATTCAATAAGAAATAGATCTTAAGATTAATTAGAATGAATTACTATCACATAACACATGTTTATTCATTTATTTCCATCATGTATATCATGCATATGATTAAATCTTAAGCATACCTATACATACAATGTATGTCTTGCTTAAATGATGAATGCAAAGAAGTGTATTTGAAATTTAAATATTTCATTTGATTGAATTATGAATGCATGTCTTTTTTTTTAATATAAAAGACAGATCTTTCATCTATTAGTTAAGTACACATTCAGATGTATAAAATTGTTAAGTGAGTACATCGTCATTGTTCTACATAAAGGGCATAAGATACAAGACCTACTTAGGGCTACTTAAAGTATCGCAGCCCTGGGATGTCCAGACCAATATACTACTTTTTTATGTACATATAGATGTATAAGCAACTATAATAATAGAGAAACACTTGCAAAAGTTATATTTGATTTATGATTCTTATTCATTAGTCATATCATACATACATATGTATAAGAATTTTAAGTGAGTACGACACTATTATTCTACATTAAGGGCGTAAGATAGAAGACTTACTTAAGGCTACTTAAAGCCTCACAGCCCCTGAGTGTCCAGACTAATATACCACTTTTCTCAGATACATGTGAATGTACAAAAAGAACCACAAGAACGAAAAGTCATGCAAGAAGTTATATTTGATTTGATTATATGATTTACATATGTGATATGAAATTTTTCCTAAGTCTTAGCATGGAGATGCATAGGAGTAGATTTAGACAAATCTTGTGTTCTTTTCAAATGAACCATACATTTATAAGCCCCATGCAAATCCATATAATGTAAGGAAAGAGCTTCATATTGCATATCTTGTATTATCAACACATGCAAACTTATAGATATTTGTAATTAACATCACTCCATATATTATAATTTTTATGGGCTTTTGAAGATAACTTTTGATTTAATAGTAATAATAGCACACTTATTTTTAATTTAAATCAACACATGCAATTTAATATAAAAGAAACCATTTCATTTAGTTAATTTTAAAGAAATGAATGCATGACACATGGTAATCAACATTTAACATGATTGGAAAGAAATAAAGGAACATAAGCACATGATCTCATTCATTCCAATTAATTCATAAGGGCAATCATCTAAATAAGGCTAGTTAAAATAAACAAAGTTCTTTAATGACATTTTTAATTTTGAGTTTGATTTGATTTAGGAAATGAAAGAAGTTTGCTAATCCTAAACACATTCCCCATGTGTGAGTTAATTTTATTTAATGAAGAATTAATTAAGTTGAATTTATGATTTAATTATATTAGGGTATGAATTAAGTCAATTAATTAACCCTTGTCTACATCACCTTAAGTTAATTAACTAACTAATAATGAGCTAATATGATATGCAGCCACATGAAAAGTAAATTTGCAATGCTCCTAAGAAATGAAAGGGGCCTAATATAATTGGCTCATGATTAATAGTTAATTAGGCTTAAGGGATCTCACTCAACTACTTTATAGTTTTCTCACACATGTGAGCTAACCATAATTTCATTATCTCTCATTTTGGGTTATTGAACACCCAAAGAGCTACTCAAGATTAATTAAGGGTTGCTTATGTGTGAAATGAATTTTAGATTGAGTTAATCAAGCTTATTAATTAATTGATTGAATTCTTTGATTATATTTTAATTAGAATGATGAAATTAACTTAGGGAAAGGGATTAAGAACAAGGCCTCAATCTTTAACCCCTAAGTCACTTCAAACACTCAATTATACTCTAATTTTTATCTTGGAGATTAATTAATTAATTAAGCAATTAATTATCTCATTAATCATTAACTAATCAAATTCCAACAAGTGAAGAAAACTTAAGAAATGAATTAGGAAAAGTATCCCACATTCTCTAGCTCCCTTACTATTCAACAAAGATAATTAGGCTTAAATAATTAATTAAACTACTGTTCATTCACTAATTATCACTAATTAAATTAGAAAAGTGATTAAACCTTAATCAATTAATTTCTCTAATTAAGCAACCAATAAAATTCTAGAAAAATGGGGGAGACAGAGGTCATCCCCCCAACTATGAATAGAAAGTTGGAGATCAATTGGGTGATTAATTAAGAAATAATTAAGATAATCAGGTTTCCAATTAATCTTAATTAAGCTAAAATCAGAGTTCAAAACTAATTAATAATAATTTTTCTATATTCTACCCTGAAATATCTTTAAAATGAGCCTAAGTTTATATTTTTTGGATTTTTCTAGGATTAGTTATGATTTTTAGAAGTTTTTGACTTAAAAATGGATTAATTAATCCTAATTAAAGCCTTAATCCTATCGAGCCATGTGGCGGTTGATGCGGAACGCTTTCCACATGGTGCGACAAGAGTGGCTATTTAAGTTGTCACATCCGAAGGCTGACTCAGATGGAGGCAGACGCGGTTTCTCCATGGACCATCTGATTTAAGATCGGACGGTCGTGATTCGATCTGTGGTTTAGAGGAGAAATCAAAGGATCTAACGCGTGATCAGATCTGGACCATCCATCTCGATCACGTGGAATGGATGGTCGATGATCTGTCTCCTCCCGAGCGGCGAGCGACAGATACCGTCCGTCAGTTGTCGCTCGATTCGAGCTCACCCAAGCTCGGATGGAGATGAAAATTATCCCACACCTTCAGGGAAGTAAAATAAAGAAATCTAATGATAGAAATCACATGACATAGAACTTTCTTTCACAAAAGACCAACCTATTTTCATTCAAGGATCAGTTTTAATGGCATACCTCACCGGAGCTTATGACTGGTGGTTCCAACGATTGAGGAAGCTTCGTTTGATAGAAATCAAGCCCTGTTGAGCCACACGAGCTTTAATTTGGTGTAATTTTCTCGAAAGACCAATCCACGACACGTAGGAAATCAGTCTTGATCAAACTCCACCCCCTGACCATCAAGAAGCTTGGGAAATGATTCGTTTCAACTTGTCTAAGTCCAAGGATGGTGTATGCAAAATTAATTGTACTTTGGTGGAGGTTTAAGCAAATGGCAATCAAATTGAGGCACTCCTATTTTGATTTCACGTAAAATTGAGAGTGGGGATTTTAGGAGCTTGAAATTGATCGGGGATCTCTTTCCTTGGCTGATAGGGTTGAATCGAGTGTCTTTGAGTTTGAGTGAGAATGAGGGGGGTATACCCCCTCATTCCTTGGATCGGATGGTTATGGCTAGTTTAGCTTTTTCTTGATCATTTGGCTATTTTAGAGGGTTGTGGAGGTCCTTGGGTGGATGATATGACTCGATTTGGTTGGGTAAGGGTGTGGAGGTTGCTTCCAAGAGAGGTAGTGGTTTTGAAATGCTCCAATGGGAATGGGAGGTGATTTCACCTCCCCATAAGTCATGGCTGACCCAACCACCTTTAGGTTAGGTCAGCCATGGTCCTTGGTGCCTAAGTGGACTCATGAATGGGTGTCAAGTGGCCAACGGGAGGAAATGGCCAAATATGCATGTGTCTTATCTCATGAGATGCTCTAGACCCAAGGGCAAAGTTCATTTGGCTATGGGTTTGATTTGGGTAGACTTGAAATGGGTCAAAAGTGGGTTAGCTCAAATTTCAAGTGGTTTGGAGTTCATTTGATTTGATTTGGCTTGATTTGACCTATTTAGGTCAAATTGGGTTAGGTTGGATCAAGTTGACCAATTGATCAAATTGGGTCAAACCAAGGGTTGGGTCAAGTTCACATGATCAATTGGAGTGTATTGGTGTCATTGGTTTGATTCAATTTGCTTTGGATTTGATTATGGCTCATTTGGGTTTATATAGGTCAAATGGGTCAAGTTGCCCAATTTGACCAATTTGACCAAATTGGGTTGGGTTAGGTGTTGAGACAAGTTCAATTAGCTAATTAAAAATGATTGTAGGCTGTGATTTGGTTTAATTTTGATTTAATTTAGATTTTGGTCAATTTGACCCTTTAGGTCAATTTGGGCTAGGTTGGGTCAAGTTGACCAATTAGCCAACTTGGGCTCAATTATGGCTTTTGTCAAGTTTAATAATCAATTTGGAATTAACTTGAGCCATTGGTTACAATCAATTTGAATCAAATCATGATTTGACCCATTTTGACTTTTTAGGCCAATTTGGGTCAACTTGGGTCAAATGGCCAATTAGGCTTGGTTTGGCTCAAGTGAAGGTTTGGTCATGTTCAATCATTGATCATGAGTAGGTTTGAATTAATGATTTTAATCAATTTGGCATATGATAGATTTTGGCTAGTTTGAGTTTCATTTGGGCTAAATGTTGACTTGGTCAAAGGCTAGGTTTGACTTGGTTTGACCCAATTTAAGGCAATTGATCACCCTATGGTGGTTGTTGGTTATGTTGCATGGTTTAGAAGGGCATAGTTCAATCCAATTTGGGTTGGATTAGAACTTGGCTCAAAAAGGTTCCTTTAGGTCACTTTGGGTCAAGTGAGACTAAATGGGTTAATTGGCTTGATCATGGATTGATTCAAGTTTAATTGAACTCACACATGAGCTTAGGATTAAAATATAAATTCAATTGCAAGCGGTTTTGAGCCAAATGGGTTTTGGCTCATATGACAATTTCAAGCCAAAAGGGTCAACATGGACTTGACTTGGGTTGACTTGGGTTTGGTTTGATAATGGTGGTTTATGTTTATATTTAGGTCAATGATTGTAGGAATGATTGAATCATGAAGGAATCCATGAGTTTTGAATTGGTTTGGGTATCATTTAGCTAAGTTCAAGAATTTGGCTAAAGGGCTAAAATTGAGAATTTGATTTGATTTGGGTTTCAATCATTTGGAGTTTGGAATTGATTTATGATTTGGAATTTAGATTTGATATTGAATTTGATAATTGAGAAAATCAATTGGATTGGGGTTGATTTGAATTTGGTTAAGGCTAAGTCCATAAGATAAAATCAAAGGGCTTAGGAGGATTTGGACTTTAAATTTAATCATGAGTTTCAATCATTTGATAGTTGGATTTGATTTTGAAATTTGGATTTGAATTTGAGGTTTGGTTTGGAAGAACGGAACAAGGATTGGGTTTAGGCTATAGGGTAGGCAAGTCCTCCAAAATCTCTAAGGCACAACCTATTCCTATGACTAACTCTTCTAAGTCTCTAGGGTTAGGTTAAGCGTTCACTTAATCACTAGAAGTGTCTTAAGACTAAGGAACTCTTAGTGTCCATAAGAGTCTTAGATCTATGATAAGGAAGTTGAGAGCCCACTCCAAAAGTGAGGTCAACAATTGAAAATCCCTTAAAACCAACTAATCGTAAGCTTATTGCTTTCTGTTCTTAATATCAACACATATTACATGCAACATACATGTTCTGGCATATGAAGTCGATGTCTCATAAACCCGGTTACTGCTTGCGGTCAAGGGAATATTTCTACAATCATGAATAAGAATGCATAT
This sequence comes from Cymbidium sinense, assembly GCA_021442155.1. Taxonomy (NCBI): domain Eukaryota; kingdom Viridiplantae; phylum Streptophyta; class Magnoliopsida; order Asparagales; family Orchidaceae; genus Cymbidium; species Cymbidium sinense. The sequence continues at coordinate 187,788,296 of CM038216.1, forward strand.
TCGATATGATGCACAAATCGCCTTTGTAGAGACTAATGAGATTAAGTCCAGTGTTTATAAAATTAAACCCATGACTCCATACATTCATTCAACAACTACAAGGCCCATGGAAATAAAGCTATTGGCATCAATCCCAACTAAGAAAAATCCTCATATACTTACCTGAGAAATGTCCCATCAAGACATAAACCTGAACGACAATACTGTCAACCTGTAATTGAAGTTTCAAATGACTAGAAAAGTCATTGAAATCGATTTGATTCTATTGAGTGTACTCGATATACTGATCTTAGCATAACGAACATATAGTGCATAAACTTCTAACGATCGATAAGATTCCTCCAACTAGCAAAATAACCTTAACTACCTTACGACGTGTATCCCAAGCCTTCATATAAGACACTCTTATATTAAATTTTGACTCCATACAGCCTATAATTTCTCAGAGTTTTAAATCTAGTTGACGTCTAACTGCATGTTGAATAAAATAACTGATAAACTATGACGTATATTATCTGTGTCCAGCATTCAACACTGAATGGTTATAGGTATGAGGTGAACCAGCATTGTCAATCTTCTATACACCACCTAATCTCTTGCTTAAGCTTACATGTAATCGCCACACACAAGGTGTAATTGGGTGAGTATGATACATACACAATATAATAAATTTCATCTTGTTTGAAGCATACATCACAAACTCAACATTATTTAGGATAGACTATCCCTGAAGAGTTAACTGAAGCTGCTTCCTGTCATGAAAGCATATACCTTCTGAAAGTTTATCTGGAATGCAGTCTTGTTCGAAACTTGATTCATCTAACGGCCCATCAAATGTAAGCTTGTCATCCCATTCTCTATCTATTTGAGAACTACGAATATACAAACAAGTGCTATTCTGTTTGACTTGCTGTGAAAGAGTAGTCTCTAATAAGGTCTCTGACCATAAAACATGGCTCTGTGCTCCTTGAAGTAGGTCTGTCGGCATTATCATCATTATTGTCATCAGTATCACTACTTGTTACACTAGACATAATTTTATATCCCTCATCTTCAGAAGATAATGAATCGATGTAATCACCTTGATTGTCACTCATAAAATCAGAACTTGTCCCAGCAAAATAAGCATATTCGTTGGAGCAGAGTCATATGCTTCAGCTTGAGTAGTTAATTGTGAAGCTAGTGCAATATACTCGTCTCGGAGATCTCTTACACTCCTCGTGTTATTTACTTCTCTTTCTTTATGCTATTTCTCCAACTTCCACATAAATAATTATAGATTGCAAGCATGTTGTATTGATTATGGACTCGTAGACTTCATCATTATTAATGTGAGTTGCAATAAATCCAGTACCAATAGGAAATTGGCTTGTAAGACTTACACAAAACTTTGCTAAATCAAATTTCAATTATCTCATAATCGCTTTTGTAAGTCCATGAAATTAATCCGCCATGAGATTTGTATAAGATTATTTTTTCCCCTAGTATAAGTTAGGATAAAATCTTCACTTACAATAAGTTCGCTGTCATAATATAAAATTATGGACTATATCTCAATTTATTTTTAACTTACACAATATGATAGAGAATCTTTTATCTCACCTGGTTAAAGAAAAAGTTCAATTAAAGGGAACGCACACTTGGTGCAATTGACTCTTAAAAGTGAAGTATATGAATTGTTAAACAAATATAGGACTAAGTATTACTAAACAATGAAACTTTCATGTAATCTCAAATCTTCATTATTGTATCAAAATTATCACAATCAGAGGATTTAGATAGTAGAATGTGTCCTACTATGCATAAGAATATTGTTATTTCTTAAAAATATCAATTATTTGAAAATAATAATGAGGATGAGTGAAAATCTTAAATGGATAAGAAAATATCTCAAACTAAATGAATTAAAGTTAACAAATCATAATATTCATAGTTTATATGTACAAAATAATAATGAGGATTAGTGAAAATTATGGGAGCGCATGAGCTAGATATGTAACTTTAACTTAGTGAAAATAATAAATTATATTTGAGTTACTTTATATTCAAACTATAATAAACACTTATCACGTGCAAATCAATCTATGCATGAAAATTGAATAAAAAGATTCTTAAATAGAGCATATCTTAAACTGAATAAATTGATCTTGCAAACTTTATATCAATATTTCTACTAAGTTAAAATTAGATATCCAATAAGAATAATTATAACCTTTTTATAATAATATTTCAAACTTACTCACATCTAATATGCATATCCAAAATAAACAGATTTAATGAAATAGAGTTACAAAATAACAATCTACCCTTAAAAAAAAAAAGATTAGCATATCAAACAAAATAAAACCTTATATAAGCATATTTAACAAAAAAATACATTTAGATTTCAAAATACCTAAATTGGCGGCCCAAAAATAAATGTAGACGAAGGGAGGCGGTGTTCTCCGACGGTGGCGGCAAGCTTCTCCACGTGCAATGGCAGCGTCGGATCAACAAGCGATTTGGCCTAATTTTAATTTTTTTTTAAGTGCCTAATTTACAAAATTAAATTTTAAGAGCTTTTACATACACTATCACCCTAATATCAAAATTTCAAATTGACATTCAAATATTGAAATTTATAACAAAAGTCCAACCCATATGTTTCATTTTCATAAAATTCATAACAATTTGATCGTGGCATGCGCAAATACATGAATCTCATAGTTCAAAAAAATGATGAAGTGGTCAAATTATAAATGCATATGTTTTAGGTGGTTGATTTATAAATATTCCTAAATTTTAATTAAACCTAATTTTAAAAAATTAGCCAACTAGAGAGGTGTCGTGCTTCGTGCCACATTTCTCTCTCCCTCTTCACTCCTTTTCTTCGAACTCTATAACGAGAGAGAGAGAGAGAGAGAGAGGGGTGGGCATGGGTACACTCACAATAAGAGACTCAGGCATCGCTGGTGAACTCTTCCTGTTTAACGATGAGGCAAGCGACTCGACTAACATTACTTGTCAGTCGACGTAAATGAACGCATTGAAGACAGGGCCCTCTTCATCTTGATGAAGGGAGCGATGAGCACGTCAATTTTTGAAGCATCATTTCTTGATTTTCATCAGTTCTCTGGCGGAATGCTGCTCCATTGTGGCACTTGGGAGACTGGTGCATTGCTCTTCTTCTATGGGCATAGTGCAGAGGCCTTCAAGCTGTACATGAAGGCTTTGGCGGAGAAGAACGGCAGAAATCCCAACCTGAATCTGGGGTGGTATGGCACTTCCATAGAGGGTGTTCATAAGATTGTGAAAAATGGCTTTGGTTCTGATGGAGTACCGATGGGGGGGCCATTTGATTTCTGTCTATGCATATATGGAGAGTTCTCTGTGGCGAATTGGTATGGCATTCTAATCATCTATTATATTAACTAAAGTTTTCCTTCAGTTTTCAAGTACTTTCGAGGTAGTTGCTTTACTGCAATCCATTCAAGAATTAAATTCTTTTACCTAGTGACGATGATGGGTATCAGGCATTCGTGTTTCAGTACTTGTATTTTAAAATATGATAGAAAATATCAAGCTTGATTTAATGCGAAAAATAAAGGAATTATATCTGGATGTATGAATAGTGGAATAGAAGTGGTACTTACTATTGCTGAATATGCGGCAAATCTCTATTTTACGGAAGTAAGATATGCATTTTCAATTTTATTGCTCCTTTCTAATTAATGTTTTATTTATAATCTATGAATTGTGCTACAACTTTAGAACTTTAAAAAAAAAAAAAAAAAAAAATTCTTTGCGATTGTAATTTAGATTCCCCACCACTTTCTCTCTGAATGACAAGCATGGTATTCCATGTTTTCAAACAAACGGTATGTTTTCTTGCTTAACTGAACAGATAAATTCAATTGATAGATCAATTTTCTGCATATTTTTTTAAGTTTTCGTGGTGTTCTTATGATTACATATAGAAATGCTTGCATTTTGTCTGTCTTATTTGATAGCGTCCAATGATTTGTTGATGATGCAAATGGATATAGGCATCTTACTTTTTTGGAGTGAAATTGAAAAAACAACAAAACTATTCTTCCTGGCATGAAACCATTTGAATCAAGTTCAGATGAGTTTGATTCTATTGTAGTTAATCGGCAAATTCCACATGAAGTATACTGCACAGTAATCCAATGCTAAAACTCGTGTGCTGCAATTGTATGTATTGACTGTTCATTTGAACACCCTATCCCAAAGTTCATTTTTTTCCTCCCTTAACTTTTTTTTATTGATAGGAAAATTTGGATAAAGTTTGTGCATTATATTCCAAATCCTGAGTTTTATTGGATTGTTAAATTTTCTTCTTGAATTCAAGGAGCCTGAAGCAGATTGTACCAAGGACACACTCACCATGGTCAGCCAATTGTTTCCTCCCTTTGTCATTTCTTGCAAAATAACAAAATTGTTGTTTTATCTGATTGAAAACCACATTTGGCACAGGCTAAACTATCAGTCTATATCAGTCCAAAACAGCCCTTCAAGAAGAAAAACAGCATATAAGTTTTCTGAAAAAGTTTCATTCAATCGGAAAGCACTAAAGGATATGAAAAGTAGCATAATAAACAGCACCAAAGAAACAAAAGAATGTAGCCTTTCTGGGTTGAAGAATTCTCTCTATCCTTGCACTTTCTGGGTGGTCTTATCACTATAACAAAAGGTATAACAACACTTCCTTTTCGTAGAGAAAATAAACAAAACGGGATGAATTATGAAACCTTCATATTATTTCTCAATAAGTTTCTTCAAATCTCTCAACCAAAGCAAGTACTCGCGGCTATCTTTGTTTATCATGTACTCGTGCAAGAAGTTGGTGGTCAAAGCTGAGATTCCTCTAAGCTCCAAATACTTGTGAAAGGATTTCTGAAGGTTCTCGTCCAAATCACTACCACAAGGAAACGAGAATGATTAGTCTATAATTAAACGAGCAGGATATCAACCATTTCCATGCTCTAGATTTAATCTTAAAATGCAAAAAAGTACCAGTTGTAGAAAATATTTTCAGGCCATGACGGTTGTTATCCTACCAAGAAGTAATTCATGAACTAGAAAGGAGAGTACCCACCAAACTCGGCATCATTTACAATTAATATTGTCAAAGGAAAGTCAATTGATTGTTTGGGTACTCAGATGTGAGGGAGGACAACGACAGGCACCATTATTAACACGTAATTGAACGAGTTGATGCAAATCTGAAATTTAAAACTATTATTGTGGTCGCTATACCGTTTAGATATCACAAAACCGTCAAGATGGTAGAATTAATGTTCATGTTGGGCATTTTCTTTTATAATTGTTTACATCTACTGATTGTTTACAGATATCCTTTTTGGCCCTTGATTTTTTTTTTTGGACAATAGTTATCTGTTATTAGATATTTTCTTCTATGATTATTTACTACTAGTTAAAGTTTGTAACTGAAAAATCTCACAGTGCAATATATGTAGTGCAACTTAGATTGTGAGAAATTTTTTTAGAGATCTTTGATGATAGCTGAAGGATTAGTTCTCTCAATGCCCACTGCTAATCTCAATGGAGGCAGCCCCTGCTATAATAAAGGTCCATATTGCGGAAACTTCCTCCGTTAAGATAAGTGGTGCGATTTGGGAGGTCCAATCCTTCTACTATCATCAGAGATCTTTCAAAAAAAAGTTCATAATCTAATTTGCACCGGTTACAAACTAACTAGTTAAAGTTGTAAATAACCATAGAAGAAAATATCTAATAATAATGTGTTGTGTGTCATTTGAGCTGCTACTCTTCATTTATACTCGTTTCTTCGATATAGTGAATTCTTCTTTTCTACTTAAGTTTTTTATCTGTCTAAAGTTATTCTATATAAATCTATTTCTTAATTTGCATTTTGTGAGTTATTCATCATTATTATTATTTCAAACTAATATCAGAGTATGAACATTTGATCTCGATGGTGTAATCATGAAATATAACAATACTCCATTGTTGAATCGCATCACCAGATTTTGGCTGTGGCAAGTCAAGCTGCAAACTATGCTTGTGGAGATAGATTTGAATAATGCACTATTAGGGTTTGAAAATATGGTTTCAAGTTAGTTAGTAGAGGAGAAACAACGTAAGAATAAAAAAACCATACCTCAAATTCATCTTCATCCATTGAATCAAACATAACAAGATGTTTTGAAAAAGAACGTTGCCTCTACATTATGGTTGAAGATGGAGCGATTGTACGAGACAGATTCTAACCAATAAATTGCACTTAAAGCAGCAAGCCTATTCTCACTATTTGGCAGCTTAATTGTTTTCAAATAAAATCATTTATGATCTAGAAACCATAAAGATTAAGCACAATGAAGAAGATTTAAGGTTAATCCTATCATGTTCATTACCTTCTTTATATTCGACTTTTCGGAATACTATTTTATAGAATCATGATACTCTTACTCCAAACAAAGTTTATTAGACTATTTTTTATGGAGAAGATGAAAAGTCTTGTGGTTGTATCTAAAGCTAAAGCAAAATGCCTTCTTGTGTAAGGGAGAACTCAGAGAGAATTCTTGTGGTGATGCTAAAGGAAATAAAGTTAAAGTTTATAGATATTGCAAGAAAAAATGACACATCAAATTTGAATGTTGTAAGTTATAGAATAAGAAGAAGAAAACAATCAAAAATTTTGGTGAAGCCAATGTTACGGAAGATTACAATGATGGAAATCTCTTAACTGCTAATGATGGCGTTACAAACTTTAAGAGGTTTGGATTATTGATTCTAGTTACAACTGTTTTTCAACAGCAACTATAGGTGATATGTTAATGACAATTAATGTATCTTATAAGTCTGATTTGTACAATTAAAATCAAGATGTTTGATAGAGTTGTCAAAATATTAGGTGATGTGACATATGTCCAAGATTTGAAGAGAAATTTTATCTCTTTGAGCACTCTTGATTCAAAGGTACCGAAATATATTAATGATAGTGAAGTCCGAAGGTTAACATAGGTATTTTTGTCGTGATGAAAGGGCAAACAAAGTTTATTAAGTTGTATGTCTTGTAGGGTTGTACAGTTAAAAGTGATGCACTTGTACCTACTCTTTCCTTATCATATGATGATGTTGCTCAATTCTAGCATATGCATCGAGGATTTGAGAGAATGGTGCGATGGAATTAAGTAGAAGAGAACTTTTAATGGACAAAATATTTGTAAATTAAAGTTCTATGAACATTGTGTTTTGGAAAGTATAAGATAGTTAAATTCACAAAAAGAATTTATAATATAAAGAAACACTCAATTATCTATATACTCCGATCTCTATAGACTATCTAGAGTGATTTTATAGAAGGTGCTAATTAGATACTAACTATCATTGTCAAGAAAGTTTGGGTATTCTTTTTGAAGAAAAAGAGTGAAGTGTTGTTTATATTCAAAGAGTGGAAGACTATGATTAAGAAACAAATGATAAAGCAAATTAAATGTCTTTGCACTAATAATGGCATGAAATTTTGTTTTAATGAGTTAAATACTCTTTGCAAGTCAAAAAGATTGTGAGATATTTAAGAATTAGCTATACTCCACAGCAAAATAGCATGGTAGAAAAATAAACAAAATTTTGATTGAGAAAGAATGTTAAATGCTTTCTAATTCTTGTTTACCTAATTCTTTTTGGGCTAAAACAGTCTCCACAATTTATTTTCTCATTAAATGCTCTCCTTTAATTTCTATTGATAAAAAAGAAGCTACAGCTACAAAAGATATGATCTAATACTCTACAAATTGCATTGTTTTGAAGACATTTGGATGCCCTGCTTTTGTTCATGTTGCTGGAACCTAAAACTATTAAGAGATTTTCTTGATTGTTAAGTATGGGCTTATGATATGCAAGCTATGGTGTCAAAAAAAAAGTGAGAAAAAAATGAAATCAATGCAAATGTTAATTTTAGGAGCGTCAATTTGGGTTGTGAGTTAAATTCAAGTATGACCAAAAGTTAACCTGACCAGATTATATTCGATCCAAACTTAATATATTTATTAAAAAAATTTGACCCAAATCTAATACAACCCGAACATAACCCATCTAATCTATTTATTATGTAGATCACACAATTATTTTAAACTGAAATAATCTAATTAGCCCAAACATTAATTGTTTAACTCAATTAATATATCTTGAATCGCCTAACCTAAACTTGAAAAGTAATCGAATCATAATCAAGTTGATTTTGAGTTATTTGGGTCAATCCAAACCAAATATGAATAACAGCTTGGTCAAGACTTTTAACTTAAACCTAACCCAAATACTAATCGAGTCTCAAACCTGAACTTTTTAAATCAAGTTTAGGTCGAGTTATCATATTAGGTCTTTCTTTGATACCTCTACTTATTTTTAAAAAAGCTATGATGCTATTGATTCTTGTAAGGCAAGCCAACAAAAAGCAAACAATAAGTAAACTTTAAATTGAGTCATAATACACACTGAGGTCTATATCTCAATCTAGTTTAGAGATATAAAATGGTATTGTTCCCTCACTAATAGCAACATCACTATCACTACCATTGCCACCACCACATGACTGCATGTGAGAGGAGATGGAATTACTTCATGAGAAATGGCACATGGGACTAACCACATGTGCAAGATAATACTTGTTACAAAGGGTCACAATCAGGTTCCAAGAATAGACTTAATATATGTATTTTCTCAGTCATGAAGCATAATTCAATTAGAGTTTTGCTTTGATATTATAGTCATGCATGATTTTAAGCTCAAATAATTGGATATGAAAACAACATTCTTATATAAAGAACTTGATGAAAACTACATGCAACAGCCAGAGGATTTTATAACACTAAAAAGATAAACTATGTGTCGAAAAAAGTATCTTCATGGTCTAAAACAATCTCCTAAAAAATGATACAAAATATTTGACTCTTTTATGATTATTATTATTCATGATAAAAAAAAGTTATGATAATTGTGTTTACTTTAAAAGGAGTGATGATGGATTATTTATATACCTACTCCTATATGTTGCTGATATATTAATAATAGTCAAGAATAAAAGTAAAATAAGAAAGGCCAAAGCCTAATTTAGTAAAGAGTTTGAAATAAAAAATTTAGTAGCAGTAAAATAAAATACTTGGCAAGGAGATTCAAAGAAATAGAAAAGCTAGTATTTTGTATCTAAATAGAAATGATACATTGAGAAAGTTCTTCATAGGTTTAAAATGCAGCATATTGAACTTATTAATACTTCATTAGCAGCTCATTTCAAAATTTAATCTACTTTATCTCCACAATCAAATGAGGAGGTTAACTATATGTCACATATTCTATATTCTAGTTCAGTGATAGCTCTCACAAATGCTATAGTTCATTGATGTCTAGATTTGTCATATGTAACAACAGAATTTAGTGGATAAATGATAAATCCTGATAAAGAATATTAAAGATTAGTTTTGTAAATTTTCAGAAACTTGCATGGCATTATTAATATTTGTTTGCAGTTTGTGAGAATTAGCGAAGAGTAAATGGTTATGTTGATTCTTTTGTGAAGACTTCGATTAAAGATCTCTTATAGTGTATGTTTTCATCATTGTTAGTTCTACTATTAATTGGAAAACTACTTTGCCTATATAGTTGCACTGTCTACTACTGAGGTCGATTACATGTCATGTACTGAGGCTTGTAAGAAAGTTACTTCATTGAAAGGGTTAGTTGGCAAACTCAATAAAAATTTGCAAATAATCACAATTTTGTGTGATGTAGTGCTATTTGTTTCACCAAAGATCACATGCTTTATGAGAAGATTAAACACATATATGTTCTTTTGTGGAAGTGGTGGATAATATTTTGTCGAAGATTGGAATTTTGTTTTGCATTCTTTATTTTTTGAATTCATATCAATGTGAAGATTTTTGGAATTTATAACCCAAAGTCTATTGTGCTTGGACCAAAAAATTCATGGTAAAACATATGTGGTGCAACTTTTGAGAAAATTTTTTTTGGAAATTAGTGGTGATAGCAGAAGCCATAATGAGCATTTCATTAATTATGTCATGCGAACCTCTACTCTTTATTTGTACCCATTCTTTAACACAATGAACTCTTTCTCTTTAGCCTGTGGGTTTTATGCATCTATACTTTTCATGTAAATCTATATTTCTTAATTTGTGTTTTGTGGCCTATTCATCATTATTATTGTTTCAATGCTATTGTTTATTTACAGCTTTCCTTCATTGATGCCTTACAGTATGAGAATTATAAAAAAGTTAGTAACACCTTAGACATCTGAATTGTACCAAATCAACGATCTACCATCTATATTGGCAACGTGATCTAGCATGTTAGAATCGGGTATTCTTTGAAAATTGGGTTTAGAATTTATAATTATTGTTTCTAGTAGGATGAAAAAGACATTGTTTTAAGCAATATTTTAAGGATTCTAATAAGTTTTTTTAGATCCTTTGTGTGCTGTAAATTGGATCCCTGCAGTATGTAAAACTCAAATAACATTGAGTACTACAATAAAATTTCAGTTTTCTTTACTTCTTACATGTATGTGGGTTGTTAATTGCTGCGAGTTATTAAAAATTTGTTAACTGTGATATATGTTGCATTTCCTTTTTATAATGCAATCCCATATCAATGAAATAATTTTATATTCATTCATTATTTTTCTAATGAAATTTTTAATTTTAACGACTATTAAATAATTATGTAGAATGAAAGGAGCATGTTTTTTATGTTAATATTAAAAGTAAATGATTTTTGCTTAAGTTAAGAAACCGATATATTGTAATTTTTTTGTGCATCTCATCCTAAGCTACATTACTGAACACTAGCCCATTAACTGCCCTATATCAAATATGTATCAAAGCTTATGATTATATCATCATATCAACTGACGTAGGCATAATACCTAAGTCAATCAAAAAATTAATAAAAATACAATTTAAACAAAATTGGGCAATAAAATAAGATAATTCATGATTTTACACGAATACAACATAACCATCACGAGAATAAAAATTGCATAAATGCATTCGACGAGAGGCATAATATAGACATATTTTTAGATAGGATCAATAATGTGGAATACTGCTTTGAAGAATATTATTTTTATTTAGAAAAAAATAAAATTATTAAAATAAAATTAGTTGGACATGCTTAAACTTATTGGTATAGTGTTGCAAGCAAACAAGATCAACATGGGCTAGCTTAAAGAACAAGATGTGTGTCATGTGGAGAATATAAGGTAAAGTTAAATGATTATTTTAAAACTTATGGACGAAGTGATTCAAGTTGAATAATCACAAGTTGATATTACCTTTTATGACTATTTTATTCTATTAACTATTTACTAATATCATTATTTGGCCCATGATTTCCCAGAAGTGTAGTGGTTTACAGCTGAATATTCCCATCAATGAGATTATTTCATCAACATTTTATTGATTTCCTTTCGTGGCCCTTAACTTTACGGGACTACATTGGGATGCTGGTAGATATTTTCTTATGCTTTTTTTTTTTTTTTCATTCATTGATTACTTGTTTCCTTCTTCAATAACTTGCAGTTTATTGAATAAAATTAATGTCACATTAGGAATCCAGGACAACAGCAAATCAATGATTTCTTTCCTTATTGGTGAATTGGCGTTGTAGCAAGAAATCAGGAATCGCATGAATCAGGATTTAGACTTTCAAAATTGTTGATTTTGCTGAAAATCAAGTAGAATGAATCAAAACTTCTTTTTATGTCAAATGTTCAAGGGCTATGAGAAGTTCTTAAGTCATTTGTGGGTTATAAATGGGACTTTTAAGGCATGTAAAAGCAAAGAATATTGGATATTGCAATAAAATTTTAATTTTCATGAATTCTTATTCATGCAAATTAGATATGTAATCTTCAATACTTCAAAAGTGTTTTTTTTTTTCAATTTTTTTTAGGCCCGCCTAAATCCATATGGTGGGACTTTATCATGATGTAGATAGGATTCAAACCCAAAATATTGGAAATAACTTTTAAAACCCTTACCAACTAGACTACATCCACAATACTTCAGAAGTGTTGATGACTACTTTGGAGGACAAGTTTTCTTGTACCAATATGAAGCCTACTTCTTCCTTCAGGTCATTTATATCATTGTAATTATTTTAATTTATTTAGGCATTTGTTTGTATGCTTGATTTAAATGTTTTCAAATGAGATATATAACAACTTTCCTTTTCAATAGTGTAAACATGATTGTTGCCAGAATTTTATATTCTTTTTGATTTTTTCTTGTGGAATTTTGAATTTTGGTGACTATTAAATTATTATTTATAATTAAAAAAAAACGTTTGTTGTCTTAAATGTAAGAGTTATAAAGGCATATTGTGATTTTTTATTTGAACATTTATTATGCATCTCATCCTAAATTGCATTAATAAATTGTAGATTCTTAACCATCCTACAGCATGCCTACCTTATCATAAGGTGATCAATGGTCAGACAAATGCCTTGAAAAAATTTCAGAGATGATGTTAATGCTTTAAATGTTCAAGATAAGTTATTTGCATTGATGATATATTGATATTGGTTCATGCCAAAAGGAAGTCAACAACATAAATAGGCACCCTTAGAAATAGAAAAAAGTTGAAAAATGTAGATGCAAAAACTTTAATTTTTAGAATACTAAACTGAAGATGAAGATCCTGAGTTTAGAAAAAATCAATTTTGAGTCAACTCAAAATTGAGTGATTTTAAGTCAAATTAACTTAATTAATTTTGATTTTAAGCCAAACCCAACTTGATTAGAAAAATAAATTTTTAATTTTTGAAATAAATTGAACTACTTAGAACTTGGTTGGATACCATTGGAGTCAACTAAACATAATTATTTTGAACAAGAAGATTGAACTCAGAAAAACCTCTTAACATACAAGGAATTTCACCTATAAGGACTAATGCAACCAAATAATGTAGCCCATATGGACTATTAATCAATTAAATTCAATGCGGAAAATTTATGAGGAGCTATTTATTTTAGAAATTAAAATCACCAAATGAAGATTAAACCAAACTTTCATTTAATAACAATTATAAAGTTAAAGCTTGTTCTTGAGTTTCCTTCAATCCCCTCTATTGACACTAATCTCCATCCTTTCCTTGACTAAGTAAATATTAGTAAACATTGGTGAGAGAGGTGAAAATTATAGTGTATAGTATTTTATGGGTTAGGTTTTAACCTCTGATCTCACCTTCAGATATCAAGGTAAGATAAGTCAATCAAGAAACTGTTTGTAGTTATGGTATATGATAAGCAGACCAGTAAGTGATAGAGCCATAGGATGGGAATCATAGAATCGCTCTGATAACCAACAAGCTTGCAATAGTACCAAGTAATGATCAACCTAGTTGATTCATAAAAGAATAAACTCTGTGCAGTCCACAAAGGTAAAAGTTACCATGCCGTACAGTTATTTTGCAAATTTTAGCTTAAAAATATCATTCATGGTTTGTTTTATAACATTTTTCTTGCCATGAATAGTACACACATGTGAGAAATTTCTTATTTTGATAAACATACATAAAAAAATTTTGGGCTTTTCAACTGATACTTGCAAGCATTGCCTCTAATTTAATATGTCCAATTGAATGGATAGAATGAACAAAAACTACAGCCATGAAAGAAGAACAGAAGTAAACCAAAAGAAAATAACAAGATTACCTGAAATCAGGCCCTTGATAAGCAAGCATTTCCTCGTCAGATTCCTTGGCCTCCTTAAAGACATGCTGTCAATCACAAGCTCATCAGGATAAGCAGTACAGCTGAACTCCAAACCATGCCCTCCATTTTTTCTAGCATTTATGGTCAAAGGAATGCTAGATTGGCTTGCCTTTTCATTCCTCCCCTCCTCATCATTAAGACCAGCCCTCCTATCGTGTTCAGGCTCCTCCCCAGTCACAAGGCTAGGCATAGAAACAAAAACTTCAATTTTCTCCCCATGGTAGCTTCTTTTGAGAGTGATGGCCATCTTACCCTTTTCATCTAGAATTTCGAATGGAAATCCTTCAGGTATTTCTTCCACCTGCGATATTTTAACAACATAGAATCATCTTTTGGAAGAGCTCCAATTAGTACCAGTCCTATAAAGGGAGTTTTCATTTTTTTTTGTTTCAGTTGTTTTCGTCCATGGATTATCGCAAAGTTAACGATTAGAAAACCTTTTAACGCAGCTCACAAGAAATCGTTAATAACTGGGGAAAAGTAAGTCGATGAATTAAAGATTTATAATGATAGATTAGCGAGAACTTACCCTATCGTGGTCATCGCATTCCTCGGCACACTTGATCTCGGCGTCAATGACCCGAAGGAGATCAGAATCAGAAGTCGGCTTATTGGTCTTGGAAGAGAAATTAGAAACGGAGAAGGGAAGTAAAGTGCTAGATTCTCGAGACAAGAGGTTCCTCGGGGACTGGGGCTGGAAGAAGGTATTCAGCGGAATTTGGAAGCTTCTAGCAACAGCAACGGCGGCGAGAAGGGAACCCGACAAGCTGCCGCGGCGGAGAACAGCGAAGGCCATTGCCATTCAGAAAGAGGAGAGAGGACTGAACTGTATTAGAAAAGTGGATGCCAGAGTAACCGAGCTAGTTAAGATTTTTATAATGGAGATTTACATACATGTCACTTGAAATTATTATTTTTATTCATCTCATATTCAAAATATTAAATTTATTTATCAAATAGTTAAAAAATTAAAATTTTCAAAATTAACACTTCTCTATTTCATTTATTCTCTCAAAAAAACACAAAACCTCTATTATAAATATAAATATATATATATATATATATATATATATATATATATATATATATATATATATATATATATATATATATATATATATATATATATATATATATATAATTCCTCCCCATGTGTATAATTAAATGCAACTTAACAAATTGCCAAGATTTAGTTATAAAGGGCTTTTGATCATTACTGTATAAAGGGGTTTGATTATTATTAAAATGACATGACCATCAAATGCAATTTCGTTTAATTTTAATGCACGAGCTATACGAAGGAGTACCAAAAAATCTTATTGAGCATCTTTTATGAAGCTTTGAACTAATGTTAGCTATTGTATATTCTTATCCTAGTAATATTTGTTATTCTCTTCAGAACAATTGCACATTCAAGTAATATTAACTATCACAAATTCACATTCAAAAACTCAAATGATATAAGAAAAAGAGCTAAATGTAAGGCTGCAAATGAACTGAGCGTTCTACAAGCTACTCGTGGATCTATTCGATTAGAGCTTGTTCATAATTGTTTGATTAACTAATCAATCAAACAAGCTTAAACAATTAATCAAACGATCATGAACACTTTTGTAAATACTTAATTGCTAAATGAAAAAATTTAAACAGCTTGTCATTCGGTTCATTAATGTTTATGAACATTTGTTGACCTACGTATATGCTATCGAGTTGAGCTCACAAATCAATTGATGAACTTGATGCAGCGGCGTGCAAATCGGTTGAAATACACTCGGCGTGAAAGTGAATGATCTTCATCACCCACACTATCGTCACGTTGAGCGATGAATTGATCAAAATATCGTATTGCACAATTCAATGATTTATCAAAAAAGTCCAATCGTGCGGCGCACACGATCGGAAGGCGTGGCGATGCCCAAATGACCCGCGTTCATGAAATTGATCACGTCATTAGTGTCAAAATTTCAAAATCATCAATGACTATTCGGTCAATTGACGGTATCTTGAATATCAGCGATCGAAGCAATGATGCTCTGACAAAATTGACTCGATTGGTGTACTTCACTCAAATAACTTCGATCCTAGGATTATCGTTGAATCAACATCAATTTACAAACGACATCCATATTGCATGAGATTAATTTTGATAAATTTTTTATATAAATATGATCATGAAAATAACTAAATTCAGATATCTATTTTAATATTGATCAAATTAGATTTTTAATATTCGAATTATTTCAGAATTAATTCAAAGAAATCTGGTATGAATTATTTTCAAAATAGACCTAATTCCATTCAAAATTTTCAAATCCCGCTCAACTTAATTTGGAAGTGTAATTAAGCTACAGTTAAGGCTCTAAAATCCTATAATTCCTCCCTTATTATTCCCCTAACAGAAGGGATTGAGAAAAAAAATCCTATCTTCGTCCATTCAGGTTCGATCGAAAGAAACTTCCTTCTGTTGCTCCTCGTGGTATGAGAAAATATTACGTCCAGTGCACGTCTTGTGCGGACTCTAATCGCGTGTCGATTTTTTTCCGTTTAGTGCTTAGCACTCCGGACGACCTTGTAAATGGTGCATTCACATTTATTTATACCGCAGCTCGTTCTCTCGTTCAACGGTGGGAGAAGAAGCGTCGTTGGAATGCGCGAGAGGAATTGAAAATATCATATATATATATATATATATATATATATATATATATATATTTTTTCTTCCGAAACTAGAGAGAGAAATAGAAAATCTCATTTCTTTTTTATAAAAGAAGCATGAAGATGGAGAACGTTGAGAAAATAACGACCAATTTAGCTGAGGATGTATTAAATAAAAATTTATCGATAATTTTTCTCGTACAATTTTTATATGGTTTGTTAGTGATATTCCTTGAAATTATTTTATTTAATGTATATTTCCTACACTATTTGGAGTTCTTTACAAAATGCTTGTTTTAGGAGCTGCATGGGTACTTTTCGTAATCTCATGAGAATGATAATTTCATATTATTTTTAGTTTAGTGCTGGAGAGAATATATTTTTGACATTCAATTAGAAGCAATTTGGAGGTTGTTTGGTTGATTTTTATTTTTTAGTGTTATTTTGTATCTGTACTCTCTGTACTCTCTTGAGATACAAATGAATTTGGCCATTTTTTCCCATTTTATTTAGTCTGGTTGTTGAGATTATGTTTATTACATTCCATTGGAAGCAATTTGGAGGCTATTTGGATGATTTTTTAGAGTTATTTTGCATCTGTACTCTCTGTACTCATAAGAGTCTTTTCTCTATTTTTCTTTATTTTGGATCTGAGAATATATATTACATTCCGTTAGTAATATTTTGTTTGGCTAAATTATGAGATTTTCATCTGTTTCTTTGTTCTCTACTCTCATGAGTACATAGTATTTTTTCCATTCTTTTTCGTTTGAGTAAATATGTTCATTACATCTACAGAAATAATTTGGAATTTTGTTTGGTTATTTTTTAGGAGTTTTATCTCCTCTATACTCTGTACATGTGATTTTGGTCATTTTTCCTTTCTTTGGCTTGTACAGATTATGTTCATTCATTGTTGGAAGCAATTTAGAGTTGTTTGGATGTTCTTTGGATTTGCATCTACTCTATCTATATATACATACTCTCATTCTTTACTCTCATGAGAGTTCAGAGCAGTTTGGGCATTTTTTTTTCAGTTTCTTTGGCATCTTTGAAGTAAATATGTTCATTATAATCCATTAGGAATAATTTGGAGGCTGTTTAGTTATTTTTTAGGGGAGTTTGCATCTGCTCTCTCTCTTAAAAGTCTGAATGATTTTAGTCATTTTCCACTTTCTTTGGCGGTTGTTTAGATTATGTTCATTACATTCCATTGGAAGCAATTTGAGTTTGTTTGGATATTTTTTTGGATTGCATATGTACTCTATACTCAGTACTCTGTACTCATGAGTTGAGGCTTGAGTATTTTTCCAATTTCTTTGGCTGTTGGAGTAAATATGTTCATTCTGATCCATTAAGAATAATTTGGAAATTTGTTTGGTCATTTTAGAGTTATATTTTGTACTCTCTGACCATTTTTCACACTTTCTTTGGCAGGTTGTTTAGATTATATTAATTCATTGAAAGATTTATGTTTGGATATTTTTTGAGATTTTTGCATCGTATCTTTCTCTGTACTCTCTATGTACTCATGAGAGAGTTGATTTCATTTTTTCAATTTTTTAGCCTCTTTGGGTAAATATCATTACAATCCATTATATGAACAATTTGGAGGCTTTGATTATTTTAGAGTTCATACATCTCTCTGTACTCTCTTGAGTCTGAATAATTTTAACCATTTTCTCACTTTCTTTATGATTGTTTAGATTATGTTCATTCATTCAGTGGAAATTTGGAAATTTGTGATATTTTTTTTGGGGTTTTCTACATACTCTTTATATTATATCTATGTACTCTCAAGAGTCTGAGCATTTTGCCTTTTCAATTTCTTTGGCCTCTTTGGAGTAAATAAGTTCATTACATTACATTAGGAGCAATTTGAAGGGTGATTGGTTATTTTTTTGGTGTTATTTTGCATATACTCTCTCTCTTGAGAGTCTGATGACTCAACCATTTTTCCACTTTCTTTGGCCTTGTTGTTTTGATTATGTTCATTTTAATTGGAAGCAATTTGGATGTTTGGATGATTTTTTGGGGTTTTTTCATGCACTCTTTGCATTGACTCATTTATTTCCACTTTCTTTGGCTGTTTGGAGGAATATGTTATTTGTTGATCTATTTTGCATGTCACATATTTATGTTTGAAGGCGGATGAATACGGTCAATGCAGTCGATGTGAAATGATGTCTATGACTAAATTTGAAACTCCTTGCTTTCTTAAAAAAAAGCAGGCATATGCTTTTGTGACTTTCATCAAAGCGGCTTCGAGGACCATACTAGTTATTGGCCAAACTCAAGAAATTGAAATCAAAAGATTTTCTATTTGCGAAAGTTGGTCGGAAGATATTTTCAGTCTAAACGGCTTAACAAAATTCTAGAAAATTGATCTGAGAAGGTTGTTACCATGATTAGATTCTCTATTTGAGAGGTGGATGGTTAAAAAATATACAGAAAGTCATAATCATTCTTTGGCAAAACCTGCTGACCTACATCTTCTCAGATCACACAGATGCATTAGAAATGAGAAGGCGTCCGTGTTGAAGACAATGAAGAGAATTAGAGCAAGCGATGCATTATCTAAGCGAGGAAGTTATCGGTAAGAATATTGGCACAAAAGAGATGCTTTCAATTTCATTAGAAAGAGAAGATCGAGGATTGCCAATGGTGACAGTAATGCATTAATACAACTATTCAAGGAAAGGCAAGCAGCAGACGAGATGTTTGCATTGGATGTACAAGTTGATGAGTTAGATTGCTTAGTAAGTTTTTTTTGGAGCAATGGAATGTCTAATATAGAATATGATTGTTTTGGGGATGTGATAATTTTTGAAACAAGGTATCGACTCAATAAATATAATCTTGTTTGTGCCCCTCTTATTGGAGTGAATCATCATTGGCAAAATATCTTATTTGGAGTAGCCTTTTTATCAGAAGAGACAATTGAGTCATTCTCATGGCTATTCCAAATATTTCTTCAGTTGATGAGTGACAGACATCCTATAACAATATGCACTAATCAATATCAGGCTATGGCGAGAGCTATTGAAATCGTATTACCACATACTCGTCATAGGTTGTGCCAATGACATATTTCAAAGAAAGCTCATTCCAAGGTTCATTATTTTAATAGTAATAAGAAGTACAAGATTTTATGCATGCATGAGCAAATGTGACTCGAGAGAAGAGTTTGAAGAAGCAGTGCACCTAGAAAAAGGTAATTTGCATGATCATGCTTGGTTATCGAGCTTTATAAAATTAGATCCAAGTGGTCCCTTGCATTGAAAGACTGATTACACATGGGCATCTTGTCCATAGCGTAGTGAGTCCATGAACAATATGTCACAGAATCTCTAAACCAATAAATGATTGTTTCTTGGGGTTGGAGAAGGTTATGGGAACATGGGCCGGAATGAACATGGAAGACTTCAAGTGTAGCCGGTGATTGTTCTATTGTTAAGACGGTCAATTCTAAAATAAGGCTATATTTTATACAAGAAAGTTTTATACTATGTTTGAGGAGGAATTTTTTGCATGGAGTTGGAGGCTATCGATGCTTGTGTCGGTGGCGACCCCATGGAGTTTGGTGAGAAACTTAGAATTCATCAAAAATGGTTCCATTTCAATGGGACTACCCTAGATGTAACTTGTACTTGTAAAAAAATTTGAAATGATGGGATTACTTTGTGCCCACTGTATCAGAGTTCTTAGTCAGCAAGATGTAGTGCACATTCCTGATAAGTATCTTCTCATGTGATGGTCTACTAGAGTGAAGAGGGATATCTACATCGATAGTGCATAAAAAAATTAAGAGATGTGGAAAGCTGAAATGCTCAACATTATTTTTGAACCATAAGTCAATATGCATATCATAAATAAGTGAGCATAGGGTAATAAGAGAGTGAGGATTATATGCTTGGATCCTTAAAAAACTATGGCGATGTGACTCACAATAAGTGAGAATTCTCCCCTGTGAGCGGTAAGAAGAAGAAGTCAACCACATAGACAAGGAAAAGACATCTTAAAGGATCAGGTTAGGCAACTTCCAAAGGGTGTTTCAACGTAAGGCTTAAGGGATATTGGGAGAGATCCAAGAAAGCCAAGAGTAATTTTCTATTTTCTATTAATTTTTAAGTATTTTAAATATTCTTTGTTAATCTTCACCATTTTTTGTTATTCTGAACTAAAGTGCAATCTCATAGTGTATTTAACTAGGGGATTTTCTCTTTAGGCTATTTGTATCTCTTTAAGTAATAGTTATTGAGTTAATCCTCTACTAAGGACCTTGTAATCATTTGACTGAGGCAATAAAATTTATCATATTTTACCAAATTTCAGTATCTGATTGATGACTCTACCTTGCTTAAGAGGATGAACTGGTCATTGCAGGCATTACATAGTTTGATATATACTCTGCAAAGTACTCTATGTTTTATGAAATGATTTTTATTGCATGCATTATAAAATTTGATAAGCCCGTATGCTCCTATCAATAAGATTAATAGAACTTGAAGAAAAAAAATTGTGTAATGAAGATGATATTAGTACTGATGACATTAGTTTATTAAGTATTTATAAATTTATCAATAATATTAATTTAATTAAGATGATACTTTCAGTTACTAGATTATTTTAAAAAAAATCATCATCTTAAAATAAAGAATTCGCTCCAGACTGCCCTCAAAATTTATATTTCTGAATAAGACGTTGCTAAGCTGCATGTTGTTTAGTTTATTTGTCTATTTTATGAACCATATGATCAAGTAGATGGTAGGTTTTAGGAAGCATGATTTCGACAGATAGAAACTAATTTTAGACATTTAAAAAATTCTAACATATTTTTAAGTTCACATGTTAAGTTTAATAACCATACCCACTTATATTAAGTTCACATGTTAAGTAGTTTATATTGTTTCTCCTCCATACTTTCAAATTGTTGCATTATGAATGTGACTGCGTATAATGGTTTATTACTAGCGTCCGAGTTGATATACCAAGTATCATTCAATAGTCACTTTTAGATATTACACATTAAAAATTACTGTAATTATTAATTTTTAACTTCACTGTAAATTTTAAATTATGATATAATTTAAATATCAAAATTAAGCATATTTTCTCCAAACAAGTGAAGAAATCATCATAGAAAAATAAACAATGTTATATCAATTGCCCATGATTAGAAGAGCATAGAGAGTACAGAGAGTATAGAGAGTATAAAGAATACAGAGAGTACAGAGAGTACAAAATATATAGAGAGTATAGATAACATAAAGAGTACATAGGGTACAGAGAGTATATAGAGAGTACAGATGGTACACTTACAAAACTGCTCAGAAAACTCATAAAAAAGGCAACCTAGGAGCCTCCAAACTTCTTTAAGATTATAGTGAACAATTCCTCCCCGACCTGCAAAGAAAAAATGGAAAAATTGGAAAAACTTAAGAAAATAATCTGTAGTCTGAGGAGAATACAGAAAGTTCAACTACAAAACACTTCAAATATTCTATAGAGAGTACAGAGAGTTCAGATGAAACACATCTCATTAAAGTAGCCCAGCATCAACCAAATTACTGTTGGTGATCTCTGCTAAACATATTTTATCCAAAATGAGAGTATAGAGAGTACAGAGAGTACATAGAGTATAGAGAGTACAGAGAATGCACACATCTCGAGCGAGATTAACCAAATTACTAGTGATCCCACTAAACATATTTTATCGAGAATAGAGAGTCTGAGAGTATAGAGTATAGAGTATAGAGAGTCTGAGAATACATAGAGTACATAGAGTACAGATGAAACACATCTCAGTAAACAGCCCAGCATCAACCAAAAATGCTACATGTAATCTATGCTAAACATATTTTATCCAAACTGCCCAAAAAAATTGAAAAAAAAAATATAGAAGAAATACTACGTACTCTCGAGGGAGAGAATCTGAGATGAAACACATCTGTTCAGACCCCAACAAAATTGCTGCAGGTGATCGATGGTAAATATATTTTATCCAAACTATCCAGAAAAATTGAAAAAAACTAGAATAAATACTCTGAACTCTCAGGAGAGTGCAGATGAAACACATCTCAGCAAAGTAGCCCAACATCAACCAAATTGCTACAGGTGATCTATGGTAAACATATTTTATCCAAGCACTGAAAAGTTGAGAAAAAGAAATACTCTTTACTCTGGAGTAGATATGAGATGAAATACTTCTCAATAAAAGCGACCCAAATCAAATTGTTGCGGGTTGTCATGATAAACATATTTTATCAAAGCGCAATTAAAAAAAAAAATAATATACTCTCGAGGTATAGAGAATAGATCTGAAACAGTTAAGAAGTCTAACATTAAGGTTCAGCAACTGATTGAAGAGGTTATAGCAATCTTGAAGAAGCTTAGATAAAACCAGAAAATTAAAATGATATTAACACAAGATATTCTATCAAACTACTGAATAAATGAAAAAAATAAAACTTAATGTTAATAGAGAAACACACACAAAGGCGGAGAACATGAGCAGTTATTGCACAGCTATATGTAGAAAAGGTTTAAGACAATAAATAATAGCTTATAAAATAGGTGATTCAAATACAAACTTCAAATGTCAGTTCTCGGCTTAGGTCTCCCACAAAAGATAGCGTGAACTTCGACCCTAAATATATTCATCTTCTTGGGCCAATCATGATGGTCAGCCCAGTTCACTAGGGGTTTACAGATTGCTGCCTCCATGTACTTTTAGATAAACATTCCACAATCAACACTATTATCTTGGATTGATAACTCACTCTCTATTTTGATTGGCTATTTAATGGGATCGCTCACAAAAGGCGTGACATCTTTTAAGTAATTTGATATGAATAACAAGAAGTATAGTCAATCAATAAGTTGGCCCAAAAAAATATAGTTTAGAGAAACCAAATTGAAAATTGTTCTTATAATCTCAGGAAGAATGGTCTTATGAGTTGGTTTTGGTAATGAGTCATAAAAATACCAACAACTTAATATACAACCGAGTGTCAGTCTTGATTATATAAATTAGAAGTAAAAGTCGATGACACCTTTTGCTTGACATCTTTGGATGAACATTTTGCTTTCCTTCTTTAGGTCATATCTCATAATCAGCAGAAAAGAACGTTTATAAATTCTAGCTTATCTATCTCAAACAAGGATGAATCATAATACCCACATTTACGTGGGGTAACATACCCGATCATGAAATGTACAAAGAGACATCTGACCCGGATAGAATACTTCTCGAGTAAGAAGGAGAAGGCATCGATGTGTGCATTTGAGATCTTGATTTGTCGGAACTCATCGATCGCCTCGTGTAGTAATAATTTCAATAGTATCATCCACCAAGTGAGAAATATTTGAATCAGCTTAATTAATTAGTTATTTTATGTATGAAGATGTAGTTGGTGAAGAATGTATTATTACTGAATGAGAGCGCATGATAAGGCTGGAGCATCGGCTTAGGGCGGGACATCTCACGGATGAAGTGAACAAAATGACGTGCCTCTGTTGGCTGCAATGAAATTATTGACGATGAAAGTTAGTGATGAAGAGATAGATTCACTGTGAATTAAAGATCAATCCATCGAGATGATGCATACCTCCGATTGATGCTCCTCCACCACAACGACATTAGTCTGTGGGTCACCTTTGAGAACCTATAAAAAAATTTAGTAAAATATGTTTCTATTATCTTAAATTTAAAGAAAGTAATAATCTTGGCTTTTCGGTGAGGAACCACCATCACTTATTCGCTTGTGTGTGTGTGGGAAGAAATAACTTTCCTCCCCTCAGCTTTTCATAATGCTCAATGCCGATTAAAGGCTTGACATCTTCATGTGCGGTGGAGGCCTCCTGAGCTTCCCATGGTGGACTCCCGCAGAGGCTTCCCAAGTGGAAGTATCGGGCTTCCCAGTGGAAGTACCCAGGGTAGCTTGTAGTTAACTACTCCCACGTAGCCTCCGGGGGAAGCTCACATGGTAGAGCTTCCTATGGTGGACTCCACGGGGGCATCCACAGTGGAGGCTAGCTTCCCAGTGGAAGTATCCATGAGGTACCCCATAGCTCTGGTAGCCTCATGGGTGTTGCGTAGCTCCTCCAAGAGTTTCCCGTGGTCACCTCCAGAGCTCCCTCAGAGGGATGCTGGGACCCTTTGCAAGAACCTCCGATAGAACCGTAAATCAATCTCATCCATTCTCTCTATTATTATTGCTTGAAAAGATGATATTATATCTTTCAAGTCCCAAAACTGCAAAGTCTCCATAGCGTAGCATACATGGGGGTAGTAGAGGCGGGAGCTAGATACACTAGGCGGAGTGAACTCGATGGACTTAGAATGGAATTGCTATCAGGCTCGACATGTGTTGTATGTTGGGTAGGAGACAATGATTCAAGGAGTCAGGTCTCCTCTTCTAATATATCCTCGAATGAAAGGTAGACCTGTGTTAAATCGATAAGAAAATGTGATGACATACAACATAAATAAATACATTCTTATATGAACTAAGTGATATTATTATATGTCACCTGGTGTCCTCCCAAACCGATGAAAATATCATCGGAAACTTTATTTTTTGGCCATTTGCACATCGTGGCTTTGCGATGAAAATGGACCTTATGATGCTTATGTACTTTCGGCGGATCATAATGAATATTTAAAATAGTTAACTTCAATGCATCAAATAACACATAACTGAAGATATAGAACATACCATAAGAAGAATGACAAAGCCATTCATGTACCCCACAGGTAGAATCTTTGATGTAATACCATCAAATTGAAACTAGAAAGAAATAGCCCCGATTGTATTCAAATGTATCTATGTCATCGTAGGCAATCAATTAGATGCCACTATAGTTGTGATATATACTTGATAGTAGAAAATTATGTACAATTTGCGCAAATTGTACCGAGAGAAAATGGTATCGAATAAGTTTATTCTTGTAGTCCACTTAAGCGAGCGTGGATTTGCCATAAGACCTTCTCCCCTGTTTGACATCCCTATCATCACTACAACTTCATGAAAAATGCCTTGTCACCCAAAAGAAAGCTTGCTTCTATGTCCCGACAGGATTAATGTAATGGCAATTGAGTCTTGCTGAATTCCGTAAAGTCTAATGAATTGATGCAAATGAAGCCTCTTTAAAATGTCAATGACTTCATCGTAAAGCTGTCAATATTATGCGTTCTAAGGTGGTAGGCACATCTTGAAGTTATCTTTTCGGACATGGTAAACTTCAAAAGAAAAGTCGTTAATGAGAATACGGATGCAAATCACTCATAAAACCAAGCGAACAACCTCCAAATTGTTCTTTAGATTATGAACATATTTACTCCAAAGCAAGAAAGAAAAAAAAGGCCCAAAATGCTGTACTCTGAGAATGAGATACTGCTCCCAAAAATATCCAAGCGTGTAAATACTTTATTTGGAATGTAATAAACATAATCTAAACAACGGGACAAAGAAAGTGGAAATATGACCAAAAGTCATATGTACTCTCAAGAGAATCTGAATCTGAAATAACACTAAAAAATAACCAATCACCCTCAAATTGCTCATAATGTAAATGAACATATTTTCCAAATAGGCCAAAGAAAGTGGAAAAAAAAGGCCCAAATCTTTGTACTCATGAGGTATGAGTATAGATGAAAATCTCCCATATAATTTAACCAAACAGCTAAAAAAATTGCTTCAAATGGAATGTAATGACCATATTCTCCCCATTCAGGCAAAATAAACTGAAAAAATATGAGAAAATCATCTGTACTCTCATGAGAGTACAGATACAAAAATCCCCCAAAAAATATCCAAATAGCCTCCAAAATGATTCCAATGGAATGTAATGAACATAATCAACAAACCAAAGAAAGTGAAAATATGGCCAAGTCATCACTCTCGAGAATGAGGAGAATGAATGAAAATAATACTAAAAAAAACCAATCACCTATTGCTCAAATGTTATGTAATGAGCATATACTCAATCAGAAAAAAAGCGGAAAAAAAGACACTAAATGCTTTGTACTCTGAGGAATCTGAATGGAAAACTCCACATAATTTAAAAAATAGCCTCTAATGGAATGTAATGATCATATTCTCCCCATCGGGCAAAATAAACTAGAAAAAATGAAAATAATATGTACTCTGTATGAGAGAATCTGAGATGCAAAAAAAACCCTCAAAACCATCCAATAGCAAATCTTTAGAATGTAATGAACATAATCCCAAAAGGTCAAAAGTGGAAAAAATATGTCAAAGTTATTTGTACTCTCGAGGCGTCTGAGTAGAGATGCAAATTAACACTAAAAAAATAATCAATCACCCTCCAAATTGCTCCTAATGTAATGTAATGTACATATTGACTCCAAACAAAAAAAGAAACTAAAAAAACAAATGCTATGTACTCTCATGAGAGTACAGTCTGATGAAATCTCTATAATTTAACCAACGACAGAAAATTGCTAATGGAATGTAATGACCATATTCTCCCATCCAGTAAAATAAACTGAAAAAATATGAGAAATAAATCATTACTCATGAGAGTACAAAAGTAAGATCAAAAAACCCTCAAAATTATCTAAATTATCAATGGAATGTAATGAACATAATCTAAACAACCGGGCCAAAGTGAGAAAATATGGCCAAAGTCATTTGTACTCTCAGAGTACTGAGTGAATAGATGCAAGATAACACTAAAAAAATAATCAATCACCCTCCAAATTGCTCCTAATGTCATGTAATGTACATATTGACTCCAAACAAGCCAAAGAAACTAGAAAAAAAAGGCTCTAAATGCTCTGTACTCTCATGAGAGTACAGTGTACAGATAAATCTCTCATATAATTTAACCAAACAACCATAAAATTACTTCTAATGGAATGTAATGACCATATTCTTCCCATCCAGGCAAAATAAACTAGAAAAATATGAGAAAATAATCTATACTCATGAGAGTACAAAGAGTAGAGATGCAAAAAAACTCTCAAAAATCATCCAAATTACTTCCAATGGAATGTAATGAATATAATCTAAACAACAAAGAAAGTGGGAAAATATGGCCAAAGTCATCTCTCTCAAGAGAATGCAGTCTGAATGCAAAATAATATAAAATAATAATCAATCACCCTCAAATTGCTCCCAATATAATGTAATGAACATATGACTCCAAATAGGCCAAAGCGAAAAAGACCAAATACTGTACTCATGAGAGTGAGTATGATAAAAATCTCTCATATAATTTAAGCAAATAGCGAGAAAATTGCTTAATGGAATGATCATATTCTCCACATCTAGATAAAATAAAGCTGGAAAAAATATGAGAAAAAATCAACTCTGAGAGTGCAGAGAGAATGATGTAAAATACCCCTATCCAAATAACCTCCAAATTAATATAATGGAATGAATATAATCTAATAGATAAAGGAAAATATGACCAAACTCATGCATACTCTCAGAGTACATGAAATCTGATGCAAAATAGTACTAAAAAATAACAAAACACCCTCCAAATTGCTCCTAATATAATGTAATGAACATATTGACTCCAAACAGGCCAAAAAAACTGAAAAAAAGGCCCTAAATGCTTTGTACTCTCATCAGAGTGCAAAGATACAAATGGAAATCTCCCATATAATTTAACCAAACAGCTAGAAAATTACTTCTAATGGAATGTATTGACCATATTCTCCCCATCCAGGCAAACTAAATTGGAAAAATATGAGAAAATCATGTGTACTCTCATGAGAGTATAGAAAATATAGATACAAAAATCCCCCAAAAATCATCCAAATAGCATCTATATTGCTTCCAATGGAATGTAATGAAAATAATATAAACAAATTGCTTCAAAAAATCCCTCAAAAACCATTGACTGAACATATTATTCTTAAACAGGCCACAAAATTCATTATCAAACATCACCAAACATCCTACCATGTGATATACTGAACATTTCATAAGGCTAAATAATTCAAAATTTTGAAAATAACGGCGTGTGTCATCATGACAATACAGAGAGTATAAATGCAAAACATCTCTAAAAACTACTGCAACACGTCCCATTCATTTAAAGGAATCTAATGTTATAAAATGTTCACATGCTAGATGGTGCTAAGAACAAAGAAAATCCTAAATTCATTAAAGTTCAGGAATGAAGGTGTAAATACCTTATGTGAATACAAGTGTAAATACCTCATCTACAATATCTCAATTTATGATTTGCTAAATCAGCGGGGCGTGCCGTCGAGCGGTGTTGGCTGAAAAATCGCCGTCAAAAGAAAGCCTGCGTTGGAGGAATGTCGAACGATGCCCATTTTTCTTCTCCTGCTGTTAGAATGAGATAGGATGGGTCAGGCCAGGGTAAGCGTAAACAGCGTCATGAATGTGCCATCCATTTACAGTGTCGTTTGTCCAGTTAAAGCATCATTAAGGGCTAAAATGGGAAAAAAAATGCTGGACATGCGTCGACCAAGGATTGGAGTCCGCACGTAAAGCTACGTGTGGACTCCAGATGTAATATTTTCTCCGCTGGTATTCCCTCCACGTCGTTCTCTCTCTTGTTAACCCGCTCTCTACCCTTCCATTCGGAAGGAGCTTGTGGCCAATATGAAGACCTCCTTTCTTTTGTTCCACCCCTTCTTCAAGCTTCAAGCCGCAAACGCCCCGACCTCCCTCTCCTCTCTTTCATACGACTCATTCCCATATCTCCCTCTAGTTCACACAACCCTTCTCACCGACCTCTCTTGCTGTTCACACGAACCAAACTCTCCCATTTTTGCCTCATTCCCGTGAACTTCTCACTCATATTTTAGCAAGCGACCTCCCAATCTCTCCCAGCTGAAGCCCTATTTCTGTTACCCACTACTTGGCAGCAGCAAATCTCATCCTCACGCTTTAAACCCATCCCGCTTCCTCCACTCGGTAGAGCACTTCACTCTCTTCCGATAGACAACCTACAATAGATCCCACCTCCATTACCTCATCTCTTTTGGCTCGAGAACAACATCCGATTAGGGGGACTTTTTTGTCCTCAGTCTTTTATCTTTTTTTCA
Source organism: Cymbidium sinense (assembly GCA_021442155.1). Classification (NCBI taxonomy): domain Eukaryota; kingdom Viridiplantae; phylum Streptophyta; class Magnoliopsida; order Asparagales; family Orchidaceae; genus Cymbidium; species Cymbidium sinense. The sequence goes on from CM038216.1 coordinate 187,817,786, forward strand.
CCTGCAGCTCTTACTTTCTCTTGGTTTTCTTCCCTCTTTCCAATTTCACGTGAGTTGTTAGAAGAAGGAGAGATATTGTCTTTGATGGTGTTAATTTGTCCCATCATCTAGATTAATAAAATCCATGAATCGATTTCGATGAACCCTCTTTGTATCTAACAATTACAAAGGAATGAAAACCGCTCCCGCTCTCACATTCGACTTTCGACTCCTCAATCGCACGCACATCGTAGACTCCTGGCGCATTTGTCTCCCCTTCAACCGCAAGCAACCGTCCCTCCAACCACATAACTCAAACACACCCTCCCTCACTCACCTTCTCTTTCTACACTTATCAAATTATAGGTAACTCAGATCGGGGTTCCTCTTGACAACCACTCTTTTCACAAGAGAGAACTCATCGATAGGTTATCCTGACTATTCATCAGCTATTTCATATCCCCTCTTTGATTGGATTCCAATTCCCTTTACCACAGTCAAGAAAGAACTCTCTCATCATGCGGGTTCCTCTCGATTTTCGGCATCTTCCTCCTCCTTTTCCTTCCTCCCGGCATACCTTTCCCAATTTCCTATTCTGATCTTTTTTTGTCATAGTTGAGAAGGAACACTATCATCAAGTGGGTTCCTCTCTTGATATTTGGTATTTTCCCCATTCCCTTCCCTTCTTTAGGCTTACCACTCTAGCAAACTTCTTATATGATTGAGTTTAAATACCGAGATTTATCTTTGTGGTTGGTGGTAGATGTGTTAAGAAATATGTGAAAATTGTATATATGCTTTCTTTTTTTATGTAGGTCTCTCATGATCATCACGCTTAGATGAAATTTGACTGTAGTGGCAAAAGACATCGCTTGATACACTCATCAGGGTGTACTGAGTAAGCCAAAAACGGTTAGATGTTACACCTCCTATGCCAAAATATTATTGAAATTTTGACAAAATATGGGACTTAAAAAAAAGGAGGAGAAGAATATTTGCATATATATTTACTTTTATGCAGGAGATTGAATGCCTCCTCGTTATGCTCATTATGAACGGATTGAAATTCCGAGGTGTTTCAAAATACCAACCGCCATGCTCATCGGTGTGATGGTAGCCAAAATAATTACGAGTCTCTACGCGGATGACAATAATACAAGTGTTGCCAAAATTTCATCAAATTTTTGGGACTTAACAAAAAAAATGATTTAACATTATGTTAAAGATAAAATATAAATTCCTAAGAAATGAATTGAAAACTAAACATAAATAAACTTGAAATGAATTTGAAAGAAACTAGAGTTCAAATAAAATTAAAAATCATATTTCAAATAAGAAAATTGAGATCAAATTTAAGTGAATCTATAAAACTTGAAATACACTTGAATTCCTTCGATATACATGAACCAAATCTCATAGTATTTAGCTTAAAATAATTTAAAAGAAAAATCCTAGTGAATCATCAAAGATTTATAGTGCGATTAAAACATAACTTATAAGCATACAAATGTTGTTCAAGTGAGGCTTGAAGCTAACTCCAAATTCATAAGAAACTTACAATAAATTTGAAATTCAGCTATATATATTGATCTCTTGATGTTGAATTTCAAATAAAGTCAAATTGGGTTTGATCACTTTTATATGAAGACTGGATAACTCTCATAAGTGCAAGAATATTATTCGATAGCTTACTCACATGCATAACTTGTTGGCTTGCTGATAGTCATGAATATTATATTCCAAGTCTACTTGAATTTGTATTTTAATAAAACTAAATCATAAGAAATTTGCTAAGTGTTATGTTTATACATATAAAATAAGTGTGTGTGTGTGGTGGTGGTGGTGGTGGTGAGATTAAATGAAATTTATAAGAGATCTATGAATAAGTTAAATAACATGTTTGCAAGCATAGTTAAAGTTCATTGATGAATGATTGAAAGATTCATACAATAGCTGTTAATAGTTTGCTTTAAACTAATTGAAAGATAAATTCTCAAATATGAAAGAATTTGAACATGCTAATAAATGAATTTGAAAGCTTAGAGAATTAAAAAATTCAACAAGTAAACTAAGTGCGAGTAATATTTTAAATTAAAATGCCTTCAGACGCCACCGGATTCACAACACATCGTACAAGAGAACATAAGGCGTTAGTTAAGGCTTCAATTGAACCCTTGCGTATATTATGAAATAGGATTAAAACTCAAATTCAATGTTTTAAAATTATGCAAGCATTCTTAAATACACCTGCATGGGCCCTGACATTTATACCAAGCACCTAAACTTTGTATCTGAGGATACTGCGCGGGATTTAAAAAAAGGAGAAAAATAATGAAATCAATTCAATCCTTTATGACTATATGCATGCAAGATAATGAATATCTCTATATGACAATTCAAGCTACTAAAAGATATAAGTATTCAACTCCATAGAATATGATAATAATAATAGGCCTAATCTTCTAGGCTTAAAATCGAGTTGATAAGGTCTACTAAATAATCAACTTCTAAATGAGTTTAAATTATGTTATATCATAAGACCCAATCCTCTATATTTACAATAGAGTTGACAAGGTCTATTGTGATATCAATTTCCTAAAGAATTTAAATTACACATAAGTCATAGACCCGATTTTCTACTAGCAAATGAGTAGAGTTGACAAGGTCTACCCTGATGATGGCTGTGTTGATTGAAAATCTCAACCAGAGAGAATATTATCATCAAAAGATGCTTTAGATCTAAATTAATTTATCTTAAACTAAATTTCAACTAAGTAAATATCTGAACTAAATGAAATTCACTATTTGAATGCTTAAAGAAAACAATCCATCCACTTATCCACCATCATTTGTTGGGGATGACAGATTAAAAAAACTCTAGCTCACAAAGGAGTTAATGTCAAGTCAAATAAATCACTATATTCAAACTCAAATAATCTCATGCAAGAAGACGCATGTCCTCCCCATGTGATTTGGCTAGAAAGCTCCACATATGATGTTGCGACCAGTCCTCGACGAAGCCATCAAATGACACCATTATATTACGGCCACGATCAGAATCAGATGCTACCCAATGGCTCAACCTTTTGAGTTATGAATCATAGGGTATATTTGATAAGCACAAAGCCTTTTTTGTCAACTAAGATAGATTCAAGATTGTCTCCTTCAATAAACAATATCTCAAGTCTACAAGAATTTCTTGGATGACGTAACCCATGTGTTGCTGATAAGGATCCTTTTATTAGGTTGAATCGACTACCTTTAGACTGGGACCATAACCCGAGAGATGACAAAAAACCATGGGATCTAGATCGGGCATGTCATCATTCTAATAACCACCTGCTTTAAGTTAAATAATGGTGAATTTCATAAACTCTAAACCCCAAATTTTAAACTCCACATGCTACTACTATACGCTATGTATTTAACGATCTAATGACTAGCCTTAATCGAAAGTTCTCTCTCAGCATTGGGAGGGGTAATTAGCTATAGGTGCTTGTGCCTATAGGAAACCTGGAACCAGATCTAAAAGTTCTCATAAAATGTGGACGAAATCTCTAGGTAGTTTCTTATCTACAATTCCATTCGCCTTCTGAAAATTACACTAACACATCTAAATCATACTTTCTTCATTCACGAGAGGTCGATGTCAAATTTTTAGAGCCCATAGATTTCTGGAGACTCCACTAGAGACTAGTTTCTCTTTCCATCTTTGGCTTATCAAATTTGGAGTATAGTAGCAATGGAGTATAAGTAATAAAAATTGAAATTTAGTCATAAAATAAAATTTTTAATGAACTTTATAATTTATTGAGTGTGATTTTTTTTACTTAAAATTTTCTTTTGAATATATTATTTTATTTATGTTCTACTGTATCTCTGCATTTTGAAAGTATGGGGTAGAATATTTATTTTTGATTATTGATCCCTATCTTTCATCTTCCAAAGATGGATCTTCAGAACACTCTGTTTGTTGTGAAGCTGAGCCACGGGTCTAACATTCGTCTAGCTAATGCAATTATCAACACTGGAGATGTTGGAGCTACCATTCAATTTGGTAGTGTGGACTTTCCAACAATTACAGCTAAAGCTAATGTCACATCAATCCAAGATACATCGACGCGTACATGTATGCAATAGAAAATTTATCAAGTAGATCGTTGAAGCTCCTAAAAAGAGCTTCTGTGTTTCAAAGATTGGGATATTCTGACACTTTGACCATAAAGAGAACTATTGTCGGGCAAAAAGTCTAAGTCATGTCTGTAAACACCACTTTGCCAATTGAACCTTTTGTACCAGGAAAGCATGATCATGAAGCTTCCTCATTTGGAGGAAAACTAATAAGAAGGAAGAGAAGAAGGGTGAATAACGAACTACGAGTTCAATAATTATTGTCTGAATGATAAGCTATGCAGTTAGCATCAGAACCAGAAGCAAGTATTCCCACCCAGAATAAATTTGAGAACCTGAGATGGGTAAATAGGAATAGCTCTAATGGTGAGCTAAAATAATCTTTTTTGGATCCACCACTGTGTCAAGCTCCGACACCCCAAAAGAAAATTCTTGAAACCTTATCCGCTAAAGTGCATGAAGTGCTGAAGGTTGCCAAGGAAATAGGCCTAATGAAAAGAAGGGTCCAAAGCCCTATGATGATTGAAGATGATAATATTTCATCTGGTAGACTACTTGTTGTGAGAGCTCATGATCGATTCAAGCAAATCCCATATGGTGAGCATCGAGGCATGACACCCAGACCATATATCAGGGAACCCGCTTTTGAAAGGTCTCGACGAAAGGACAAGCAAGCTTAGAGGCCAAGGCCCCAAAGAGAAATTGTTGAAAATATAAAAAGTGGCGTGACATCTAGTTCGCACTCCCAAAAATCCACCAATGATAAGAACCGACAAAAATGGATTCGAAAGAAGAAATCTTATGATGATGAATTATAGGATGGTCGACACCTAGGTGAACATTCCAAGGAATCCCATTTCTAGTCAATCGAATCTCCACGAAAGAAAGTTGACTTTGATCATAGCCCTCTGGTTGAAGAGAGGTTTGTCTCGAATATAGAGCTAGAAATTCACTAGAGGAGACATTCTGAAGTCAAATTACAAGAAGATGAATAATATGATGAGGATACTATGGAAGTGGAAGTAGTGTATGTGGTACACCACTATTGACCTACAACTATGTGCCACTTGAAATCAAATAAATGAAGTAGAGATTAAAACCCCCTAATTGCGATCGAAATTGATTAAATTCGCTTCAATTTGAAAATTTGACATCATAATGCGTCGAAAATATTAAAATTAATTAATTGGAAAATATTGAATCAATTAAGAACCAATCAAATGATTAAAATCAAATTTTAATGAAATTACACATATATCAAAGTCGGGAAGCCCCAACAACATCTGAACGACTTTCGTTCATGAAATTAATCATGTCGTTGTCGTCGAAATGTCAAAACTTATCAAACAATGCCTTCTGCGACTGATTCGGCAAAGTGTGAGTGAACGTCGATCAATTCAAGCACGATGTCGCACAATTTAAACCTAATTTCACTTCTATCGTCGCCGACTTTGCTTAAATGACCTCCGATCGCGAAATCAATCACGCCATTGCGTTCGGCACAACGAAAACAACTAAAATTAACACTCATATTGCTAGGGTTTATTACTAGGATAATTAGTCAAAATTTTATAATTAGGGTTAATTATATTAATCCTTAAGTTAATAATCCCTTAATCCTTAATCTATATCAGCCACCTAAACCCCCAATTAACACAAACGACGTTAATCCCTATTGGATGCCGTTTAGGTAGCCAATCAAAAGGCGCGGTCAGCCCTAAAGGCTGAAAATGAGGCTCTCGATCTCATTCCCCTCGGCCGACATTCTCTCGTGGGGCTCCTTCATTGACCCTCATTCACGTGATTCTGCTCAGGAAAAACTCCTCCTCTCTCGGCTCTTCTCGCTCACAGCATTTCTTTGCATGACTCTCTCACAGTATTCCTCCCTCTGCTGCTCTCGACATTCCCGCTCTCGGCCGAAGGTTCTCCCGTGAACCCTAATCAACCCGTTTGCTCTTTCTAAGAATACTGAAGCTCCTTCCTCATTTCCCTCTTAGAATTCGATACTTCCAATATGATGCTTGCTGAAAAATTTTATTTGAGCTAGAAGTATGGAAATGTGACAAACATGGGAATGATACAATGCTTGCTGAAATTTTCTTTCTTGCCTATAAAAAATGAAATCTGAAATTAAAGGTGAGGATTTGAAATATTGCATATCTTAATTCTAGATTCTATGTAAAGTCTCTATATCTTGTACACTTCAGTTTTATGAATGCTTTTGTAATCTTTCCTACATGCTTCAATGAGAATCTGAAGTGAAAAGTAAAAAAAAATGGGGGGAAGTGGCCTTGGGAGTTGTGGTTCTAATCCTAACCTATTAGCAAACTCCTCTCTATCTTATACATTTCAATTTTGTTGTTTAAGGAAGAGAGAATGATTGTGTAATATTTCCTACATGTTTCAATAAAAATCTGAAATGGAAATAAATAAATAAAAAAGAAAGAAGACCTTGGGTATTGTGATTCAATGCTTGGGCTAACTAGTAGAAGCGGATTTTCAGATTTGTTTTTAACTCAACATGGTTACCTACTCTCTCTTTTGCACCTTTGCTCATATCTAGGTCTTGATTAATATGCTCATATCTAGGTCTTGATTAATATGTAAGCTTCTCTTTAAATCTGAAAGTTTAGACATGTGCTTAAGGGAATGCAAGCTCTTCTTTATCTTATATGTGTTGAAGGTGAATGTCTTTGAAAGAAATTTGTTCTTGTTGCTAATAACTCAAACTTGTATTGAAAGACAACATGCAAATACTCATTTGGCTAAAATTTAAAAGTTTCAAATGTGAGATGAGAAGTCTAATGCAATTGCTTGCCTTGTCTTTTCATTATCTTTTGTTTACCATTTGGACATCTATGATCATACCAATAAGTATCTAACCAAGCTTCATAGCATGCTTTTAGTATATTCGTTTGAATTACTAAACAAATGAGAAGGAGATTGAGATCTTTCATGGGAGCTATCTTGCTCTTGCTTCATTTATTTCCCTTCTTTCTATTCCTTGCAAAGAAGCTTAAGTAGCCTTTAATTTCGTACATATGCAAACACAAGTTTCTAAATATGCTTTTGTGATAAGTACCCGTTCACATTATTCCAATGCGGCGGGGAAACTTTTAATAAGTTCGTTGTTCCAACGGCGTGGAAATATGCGATGATAAGCTTCACATTGTTCCAATGTGGCGGAAACCCGGATAGTACTGCTCACATTATTCTAATGTGGCAGGGAAATCTGTTGCTATAAGTACATGCTCACGTTGTTCCAATGTGACAGAGAAATTTATTATGATATAAGTACTTGCTCCCATTGTTCCAATGTGACAAGGAAATGCTGTGTTGTGCAACCCATGCACGTCTTTCTTGGCGTGGTGGGCAAATAAATTTTCGGCCAAGGTGTCTCACGACACCTACCATGCACGCTTTTCTTGGCGTGGTGGGAAGTCTAGTCTCTCAAGTATCCCCTATGGGGATGATCTTTGAGGTCAAAATTTTATATATATATATATAAAAGATGAAAGGCTTATGTTTGTATTTTTTTGTCATATATGAATGCTTATGCCTTAAATTCTATAGCATGCAAGTTATCCTATGTTGTGCCAAATATGACATGAACTGATTAATGCTTCTTTATGTCAAACATGAATGTTTATGTATTAAATTTCTATATCATGTAAGCTATCCTATTATGTGGCCATTATGACATGTATTGGTTAATGCTTATCCCAAAATTCTACTTAGCTTGACATGCTATGAGATATACATTGGACATGTGCCTAAATATAAGCTTAGTATGCCATCTCTTCTACTTTACTTGTCCATTTTATAATGATTTACACATATTCATGAGGCATGGTAAAAATATGGAAGAAACACATGTGAAATAATGTTGAATCAAACTTGCAAATGTGATATGATATCTACTATGAAAATATCAAATTAAAAAATGTCAAGCTAGAAAGAACTCACAAGTCAAAGTGGCACAAATTGACTCTTTTTGTAAGATTGGAAAACTTAGACTTGTAGTATAAGGGAGAAGAGGAAAGTAGGAAAGCAAGGTTTCATGAGAGGTGAATCCCCTCTTATTTATAGGCCCCCTTAACTTTCTCCTCTTATTACTTATTTTTATGACATTGATACATGTTTATGATTGTCATAAGTTGCATGCAAGAAGATTAATCCAATTTTTAGGCCATGTGTCATATTGCAAGCACATGCATTTAAAATTCCCCTTTTGTCATTTTCTTATGGCATCTCACATGTACATGTATGTGAGAAATTTCTACCCTTTCTTTATCATCTACCCTTTTGTCATACACCCTCTATGAAATTGGATAAGTACTTGTGCCTCTTTTGTCATGAGATGGCATGCAAGGGAGGTGGACTTTAATTGATCCACTTATCTCTTAATACTTGACATGCATTTCTATTATTTGCCACTTGTGCCCTTTTGTCATAAGTTTGCATGCAAAGGAGATTCATTTTAATTCACTTACTTGCCTCAATGACATTTATATGGCATGCATTCCAACCTTTGCCACTTGTCTCTTAATGATATTTGACATTCACTCATGTCTTTGTCTTCTCTCTCATTAAAGAGAAATATGCTGGATCATATCATATGTGACACTTTCCATTCATTTGGAGTGTATATATAAAGAAGGCCCATTTAGAATTAGTATACTTCACATGAAAGAGTTCATTACTTCATAGTTGATCATCAAAGTGATTTATTTCATTATCATCCTCTGATTTATTATAAAAGGAGATTTTTGGCCCAAACAATATGATTATCATATTTCCAATTAAATGTCTAAGTCTATTTTAGAGTCCATTACATCATAGTTGATCAAATGGGCCCTCAAAGTGATTTATTTCAGCTCACAACCCTTGCTGATTTGTTGCATAAGAAGGGGATTTTTGGCCCAAACAATATGCTTATCATATTTCCAATTAAATGCCTATGTCTATTTTGGATCCATTATTTTATGTTTGATTAAATGGGCCTCCAAAATGATTTATTTCAGCTTTCTTGATTTGTTTACATGCATTTTATTTTGGCCATTACTTTATACGATCAAATGGCATCTAAAATTCTAAATTCAAATTCCCTTTGTCATTGATGTTTACAAAAAAGAGAGATTGCTTGCTGTTCGGTCATCAAAAATGCTATCATTTAATGATTTATTCATGAATAAGTTCCAAATTTATGTCTTACATGGAAAGCCTTACATATGAGTTAATGGGCCTTCAAAATGTCGTATTCGATACATCTTTAAATCTCTATGTATGTTGAAATATCTATACAAAATCAAACATTTAAAGAAATATGCTTCCCAAATGCAAAACAAGAACAATATAAAAGAATAGACGCTACATCATCCCGATTTGGTCTTCGGACCTGGTCCGGTTAACAAAACTCAAAAAATCAAAATTTGATATATAAACTTCAACTTAGACATCTTAATGTCCATGCAATTTCAAAAGAACAGATATTTGTATGTATGTTGAATTGATTATTAAGTCAAATAAAAAAAGAACAGATGTTATGCTTCCCGGTTTAGTCTTCGGATCGGGTCACCTAAAAATGTCATATCAAGAACTAAACTTACAAATTGACATCTACATTTCAACTTGACATTTACATGTCCATACAAATTTTTAAAAAGAATATTAGTATGTGTTGAAATGTTCAAATATTTAGAAATATATAGATACAAAGGAAAAGAATGACAACATCCGGTTTGGTCTTCGGACCCAAATTAACAAAACCTAAATTTTTTTTGATATTATAAGAATTTCAAATTAATAATATCCGAGTTTAATTGCCATATAATATAAGATATGAATCAACTAATATAGCTTCTAAAATTCAAACCCTCAAGAAGAAAAGTCCCAAACTTGATCTTTTATATTCAAACTAGAGTGGACAAGGTTTTGAAGGATCATACTTCTTGAAACAATGAATTTAGATCCAATCCTCTGTAGAAAACCAGACAGAGTAGACAATGTCAATTAATTGATATTAGTCCTATGATCGAGAAGGAAAATTATTATTAATATTTCAATGATAAATGATCATTATATTCAAATCTAAATCAATCATAAAATGATCAAAAATTTAAATAAAATAAAAATATATAAATAAAAAATAAAAATAAAAATAATTATTTAAATTAAAACTAAAAAAAATCAATCCACCCCTCCACAATTGTTTTTCTACTGGTGATAAATTAAGAAAACTTTTGCTCACAAAGAGCCAATGTCAAATCAAATGCATAACTATCTTCACACTCAAATATTTCTAGTAAGGATGTGGCTGTGTCCTCTGCAATGTATTTTGTCACATATGGCACCACATAAATGGTGGTTACTAGAGCTCTAACTGTGACGATATGACACCACTAAATCATCACCACGTCATATGTTCCCCAATTTTGAAATGAAATGTATAATGTATTTCAAAAAAGCCTATGTTAAGGTTGACTTATATTTGTCCCTTAGACAAACTCTACCCCGTACAAGACACTTGAATGACGTAACCCATGTGTCGACAGGATCCTTCGATGGGTCACTACCTCCTCGACTAAGAGACTGGACCGCCACCGGGATGATCAACCATGGGATCTAGATGAGCATCGCTTCCCACAAAAAAGTTTTAAATTAAAATGATAAATTTTATAAATTCTCCACTACCGTAATTATATACTCATTATTTAACCATTCATTTAGCCTTAATGAAAGTGCTCTCGATTGGGAGGTAATTAATTCATGGGGCTGCCATAAAACTTAATCATATATAAGTTCTCACCAAATGGATGAAATCTCATCCTTATCTACTATTCATCTACCTTCAAAATTTTCACGACACTAACCTTTTCTTTTTTTCCAAAAGAGATCGGCTAATTTTCAAATTGATTTTCTGATCCAGCATTTTGGATCCCATGTGCTATTATATAACACAATCATTTACTCACAATGGCGCCAACATCTATTTGGCCAACACCATCATCAATGCTGGAAGTATCGGAGCTACCATTCTATTTGGTAGCATGGATTTCCCAGCCATCTTGAATGAAAGTTGTAGCCTCAACTCAGACAAACTCCCGCATAATGCAAAGAATCCCTAAAAGGCTAAAGTCATGACCCTACCGTTGTTATCACTTCAAATGAAATCATCAGTCTTTGAGAGGCTTGGTCGCTCAGAGACACCAATTATGAAGAGGGTTGTTACTAGACGGACTGTCTCCTTAGTCCCTCAGAATGATGCAATCATACAAATTAACCCTGTCTGCACGATGTGCTTCTTCTTCGAAGCAAACTTAGCCGAGAAAAGAAAGAAGAAGCCTCAGCCACGTGGCTCAACACTTATCGCGTCACCATAACCACCGGGAACCTTTCTACTGGCCGCCTCAAGCAAATTCTTCGACCCCACGATAGTTCTAGCTCCTCCGCAGGAAGCCCAAACTATATCTGGCATCGTTCTGCTCTTGCCAAGGAGAGAGGATTGATGAAGAGAAGATACCAGGGTCCTGTTATCAAGGATGCTAGGACTGCTCCTCCAAGGAGACCTCATCCCATAACTCAAATGGCAAGACGCCAACCAATCCATGTCCCACACGGTGAGCATCGGGGTGTGACACTTGGACCACGTGTCCAGGAATCCACCGCTAAAAGGTCCCGGTGGAAAGGTAGATATGGAGGCTCAGCCTCAAAAAGAAATTGCTTTAGAAAGACAAAGGACATCGTGAGAATTCCTGAGATCCGCCCCAACTCAAATTTATAAGCAATGGGAGCCTAAAAAGAGGGCCCCATATGATAAAATATTTGATGGAAGACACCTTGGAGAATCCTCCAGGGGATCCCGTCACCAATCAACTCCGTCTCATCGAGAGGAGTTCAACTTCGATCAAACCCCTTTAGTTAAAGAAGTCTCGATTCCACACTTGGAATCGGAAGTCCATTGGAGACATCAATCAGAAATTCATGTCCAAGGGGACGAAGAAGAAAATGAGGATGCAACAACTGTTGAAATAGTATATATGGTACAACAAGTATGAGTCATTTACGCCAATACCATATAGGCATAAATAAAGACCTCCTCCTCAACCTAAAGAACAATAAAATGTTCAAATAGAGGAAGCATCCTCTGGCTCTTCAAGAGGAACAAGAAGAAGAAGAAGAAGAAAGGGAAGAAAATCCCATCTTCACCAATACTATCACTTTGGCAAAAGCGCAGAGACAAATTCAGTGTCAGATGAAAGACAAAGATAAAGAAAGCGCTCAGTTGAATATGAAAATGAGCGAAATAATGATGATGATCGCAATGATGCTGATGCAGAAATATCGCAGTCCAACTCGCCCCTCCAAATAATCATCAAGCCTAAATGCCCATGACAATCCTCCAATAAATGATCTCACATGCTTCAAGGGTCCAAATTGAGCGAGGATTGAAATAAATGAGTCACCAAGAACCCGCTTCTCAATATATAAATATTCAAGTCGAGCCTCTCAACTTGATATTATCTTGAATGAGAAGATCAAAGTTATAGGCGTAAAAATTGGTGAGCAACGCCCATATCCCATGAGTATGATCAAATTCCATACCCAAAGAGATATTCAATGCCAAAATTTAATCTATTTGGAAATGGTAATCCTAAACAAAGATTCGCTCAAAGCATCATGGCAACATGAGGTAATGATTATTATTTCACCCGTTTTAACTGACCGCTGAATGGTATGAGTTGCCAAATGACGCCAAGACTTTGTCAACTTGAAAATATGTTCATAAAAGGTTCACCAAAGAAAAAGATAACAATCTCTCGCTTGAGAAGAGAAGAGAGAAGAATCAAGAACTGATATATCACATTGGCAAAAAATATGAGTATGAAATGTGAGCAAAATTAAGAAGAACATGCAATCCATCACGATGGGCAACATTAATGATAAGATTTATCTTGCATGGCTTCAATTACCACATTTCAAGAGCTACTTGATAGGCTAAATTTGAGAATTAAATTATCATTTATAGCCACCACCAAGATAAATCTAAAAGAGCAAAAGCTCAGATCCAAGAAGGGTGAAACACATTTCACATTCAAGAAGGATAGTGGAAGCATTATAATGATAAAAGAAAGGCTACCGCTTATCAAGAAAGACCAAACAATCATTCAATCCTCCACAACCCAAGCTCATACTGGAGGTAATGATGTCGAGGTCGCTAAGGCGAACACCAAAGAAAACAAAAGGAGAATGACTCAATGGCCCCAACCCTAAGAAAAGTGAACAAAGAGTTTCTTTTAAGAGGAAAGTGTGGCTAAACAATTCAAGCATGCACTCAAAGCAAGTCTCCAACTACCAAAGTGTAAAAGACCTGAAGAGACTGTACAAGCAGATAATCCTAACTATTGCCCATATCATCGAGTGCTCAGCCATCCTATTGAAGATTGCTACATATTCAAAGATTAGCTAGAGCAAAAATATAGAAATGGAGAATTCATATTATCGGACAGTGTATTGATGCATCTGAAGAAAGAATCTACAAAAGTAATCACCTCATCTCCATTACTATCAAGCAAAGATAAAGGCAAAGAGAAACTGGTCGATGATGACGGATGGCAGGTCACGGTCTCTAAAAAGTCTGTGAAAATGTTAAAATAACTAGAGGGTGTTCCAACTGTTCAATGGAGATCACCACTCGAGCCTATACTTGAGTTGAGACAAAACCCAAGTTATGGGAAGGCTAGTTCATCTTATGAAAGACATAGCCAAATACCGTAAGGAAGGCTAAGAAAGCCAAATGAAAAATAAATTAAATAAAAGAAGAAGGCAAGAGTAATAAAAATGTTACGCTACTATTGATACAACACAAAAGGATCATCAATAATATGGAAGAGTATATACAATCAGCAAGAAGACCTATCATGCGTGAAGAATTCATTACAAATCTTCATATCAACGAAGGTGGGAAGAAGTCAAGAACTTCCTACCGAAGTCTTGCTTGATGATGCATGAAGTCGATAATTAGAAGAACTGCTTTCCCAAATGAAGATGAATCGAGCTCACCATGCGTTGGGGCTTCAATCTTCTAGTCTATCATTAGTAAGGATGATGCTAAGAATCGAGTCATCTAAAGATTCGATGTAAAAGAAGTAGCTCAACTAAGGAGAAGTGGTCAGTGCTACCATCCAACGAGGAAAGAGCCAATTAAAGATAAAGGAAAAGAAATTGAAATCAATGAAAAAGTTATCCCTAAGGATTCAAATAAGAAGCCTTCATCAAAAGGGATTGACTATAATATTCTATCCCATCTAAGGAAAATTTTGGCGCAACTTAGTATATAAACACTTCGATGTTAAAGATCTCCATAACACCTTAATTGAAGCTCTCAAAGAGAAAGTTTGAAGCATATTTTGTCAACGCCGCTAATGAGACCTTGCATGTTCAAGAGCCTCCAACCGTCACATTTTCAAAGATGATCTAATTGGGATCGATAGCACAATCACCCTCTCAGATGTTAGAAAGTGATGAAATTATGATACCATGGATCTTAATTGATCCTTCCTGAATCTTATGAACTTGAGAACTCTTAGATGGATCTCTAGATGTACAACATCCAGATAAGATAAAGTTCAAAGGTTTCAATGAGAAGGGACAAAACCATCGGGTCATTCATCCTTCCTCTTAAATTTGGAGACCTCTGCCAAATTTCATGTGATCGATGCAGATACTTCATTGAGCTTTCTAGTCCCATGGCTTCATAAGTATGGCATTGTCCATCTACATTGCATCAATGTATGAAATATACAAAGGATGGAGAAGAATGCCAAATTGTGGGTGACATGCAACCTTTTGCGTGCATGAAATGAAGATATATCAAGATGCTACTTCCTTCAAGGAATTAAAGCTAACGAAACAACTAGCAAATACTGCATCTATTTCAAAACCCATAAAAGAACAAGTTAAGAAGATGGGAGAAATTAAAAATAATAAAGGAAAAGAGATTGTTTCAAATATCCCTAGGGGTTTAAAATCAATAACACTATCCCTCATCTAGGCAGCGATACTGAAGAAGAAGATGAATGTGTTCCTATCAAATCCAAAGGTCCATGCGAATCTTCGAGTAAAACTCGATTGAGGAAGCTTTGACTCGATTATGAGTTTGAATGTGCTTTTGAAGGTAATGCACCTACTTTAAAATAATCATAGATCCATCAACAGAGACTACACTGTAATCACCCATTCCTCCCCAACATTTTAAAAAAATCACCCCTCGAGAAACTGACAAAGTCGAGGAACTGACCTTCTATGTACCTCCTCTCCCAGAAAACATGGGCAGAAGCCTATTTTATAAATGAGTGTCAAGAAGAAGATCCCGATTGGGTAATGCCGCTATTTGAAGAAGAAGCTATGCCCATAAGAATACCAAAATATTACTCTCCAAAGATGCAAAACCTAATGCAAACATGGGGTCCGTGAGCAAGTAATCAAAGGACTAAGCTCTTTGAAATGATGTGGTACCCAAAAGGTTCTCAAACCATTGGTAAGAGAAATAAGTACACTACCAAAGGCCTTGGTTTCATCCAAGACAATGGTCCACAAGAATATACCTGTTACGCTATAACAAGAATAGAAGTTAAGAGTGATGATGAAGAAGAGAATGTCATTTTTAATGTCAGCCTCACAAATAATGAAGAAGTCGAAGCCAGACTGGCACCTGAAGAGCTTGAAGATGGTGGGCAGACATCTACTATGAATGAACTTAAAGAAATTAATCTGGGAACTGAGGAGGATCCTCACCCAACGTTCATCAGTACTCTACTTCCTGAAGATAAAATGGAAGAATTAAAAACTTGCCTGAATTTAGGACCGCTTGCTTTGGACATATGTTGAAATGCTTATCCCCAACATAGGGGTTCACAAATTAGCAATTAAACCCGATGGCAAGCAAGCCTCGGAATGAGATTGGAGGTTGAAGAATAGGTAGTTGTAAAACCAAGAAGCTCATTAAAGGTTTCATTAGAAGAAAGAAAATACAATGGATAGCTAATATCGCCCCGTGAAAAGAAGAATGGTCGATATATCTCAGACGAATTTCGGGACTTAAATAAAAGCATGTCCAAAGGATGACTTTTCCGATCGAATTAGTGGATAACACTTCAAACCATGACATGTTCTCATTTATGGATGGATCGTTACAATCAAATCAAAATGGCAAGCATGAAGATATACCTCATTTAGGACACCTTGGCATATATTGCTACCATGCCCTTCGCTTGAAGAATGCCGAGCTACATACCAAAGTATGACACGAATCTTTGAGTTGATTCATCAAAAGGAGTACATGACCGTCAAGTATAGATCGAAAGATCATCTCGAATTTAAGGATCGCTTTGAAAGAATAAAATATGACCTCAAGATGAATCCTCTCGCGTTCTTTTCTGGGAAGTTCCTTGATATGATGCACTATGGGGATTGAAATCGATCCCAACAAAATAAAAGTGATTGTTGAAATGCCTCCAAGAGCCTTCGTCAACTCTCGCCCATGGACATCTCGCATTCATTAGAAGATTTATATCAAATGTGTATGTGTGTGACCTTTGCAAAATTAATGAAGAAAGATATTCCTTTCAAGTGGGATGAAGAATGTCAAGAGGCTCGACAAGAGATATCTGTTGAACCACCCATTCTTGCAGCCCAATCTGAAAGCCTCTCAACACTACAAAGAAAGAATCTAGGTGCTTTGTTCACATAATGAGGAAAGGAAAGGAGAATGCACTATATACAAAGACTAATAGAGCGAAGCGCATTATTCCCAATTGAGAAGCATTGTTTGGCATTAATTTTTTGCTACCAAAAGCTACGCCATTACATGCTATCTCATAAAATTACCCTTATCTCAAGGATAATCCTTGAAGTTCTTGATGACAAGACCAACATGTCACGCACGATGGGTTGTCCTTCGCTACAATTTGATATTACATATGTTCTAAATGAAGGAAATTCTAGAGATTTTCTTGCTCATCCCATCCCTACAGATTCATTGCTTAATGATTTCTTCGATGAAAATCATGCACATATATGAAAAAGAAAAGCAACAAATGTGGGAATTATATTTTGATAGTGCTTCATCCATCAAGTACACTCAACCCTCAAATCTCCCAAAGGCTCGAGCCGGCATCAATCTCATCTTGATCACGCCAAAAGGTGACATAATGAGACACTCTTATAAATTAACTCAACCACGAACCAACAACGAAGGTAATATGAAGCGTGGTTTAGAGGAAGCCATTTCCAGTGGGACAGAATTTATGGTGATTCTCAACTCATCATTAATCAAGTGTTTTTACAAAATCAACAAGCTTGAATTGGCCTACTATCAAACGAGTTCTCGAGCTTATGAAGCAAATCTATCATTATGACTCGAGTCTCCATAGCTAAGAAAGCAGATAAGCTAAATTAGCTAAAGAAATGGCAGTATGGATGATGACTACATACTAATTAGTTGCACTCATCGAGTCCTAGAGCCAATAAGTTTAAAATCACGGAAGAGGGGTCATCAAATGCAAATCAACGGTGTCATGTTGCTCCTTACACTCCCTTACAAATTACTTCTCAAAGTCAACAAGATAAGCTCACCATTCAAGAAGAAGCTCCAACCGGGAAGCCAAAACCACACAATGAAATTCTTATAAATAAGAGAAGGAAGACTGGACGCCCTTCATCGACTACTTCAAGGCAACAAGTAATAAGTTGATAGTCGCACAACTTGGCTGACTATATATGCTTATGTTGGCAATACTCAGATCGTAGATCCTTCGAAAGGATGCTACTATGTTGGGAATAGAAGAAGCCAACAAAGTAATTGTTGAAATCCATCAAGGACTTTGGTGCACACCAATCGTCCTAAAATGGCTTTCAAAATTAAAAGAATGGATACTATTGCCGCCTATGGTAAAATTGTATCAATCATGCCAAGAGATGCCATGAATGTCCACATAACATAATTCATCAACCTTAACTGCCACCCAACGATAGCATCTTGGCCGCTTTGAGTCGGGGGGATGGATGTAATTGGACCAATTGATCCACCATCATCAGCTGGTCACCGCTTCATCTTAGCCACGACATTATTTCTCCAAGTGGGTCAAGCTTCCCATTTAAAGAAGTTAAATAACAGTGACCAACTTCTTCACCCACAATATTGTCTATAGATTTGGTGTACCACGCTGAATCATTTCAGACAATGGATCAGTCTTCAAAAGCACTAAAGTTTATAAGTTTGTTGATCGACATAAGATTGATCAATATTCACAATTTATAATGAGAAAATGGCTCGAGGCCTTTAATAAACACTAGTCAAATTAAAAAATTCTCACAAGAAATAAAAGGAGTGTCATACCAAACTTGTGGAAGCGTTATCCGCACCACTTACAAACTCTACAAAGTCTACCCCTATGCACTAGTGTTTGGGTCAAGCCACTAAGTTGAACTACCTTCACGAAAGTAGCCATTCAACAAAATCTTACCCAAGATGAGAATGCTCGTCTATGGATGGAAGAGCTTGATGCGCTTGACGAGGTTAGGCTCCAAGCTCAAAATCTAGAAGTCTATCCAATGAGGATGTCCAAAGCATTCGATCATACAAGACGCCCGAAGCTTTTCGGAAGGGGAATTGGTCCGGTGAAGACCAATCATCCCTCATCGTAATGGTAGAATTTGAACCTAATTGGGAAGGACTTTCATTATTGAAAGGTATATCAAGGGGAGCCTATCTTGACTTCAAAGGTGAAAGACCAATGCCCAATCAATGCTAGTATTTAAAAAAATATTACACATGAAAGTGTGATTGACAAATCCTGATTTGAAAATCTTTATTGCCAAACACATGAAAATTTTCATTGAAATTCTCTTGTAACACAAGAATGCATTTCAAAATAAAATAAAAATCTTATATAGGGCATTTTTTTAAGTTTTATAGTAAAATATCTGCGTAGACAGTGAGCCTTTCTTTCTGGATTGACGCCTAGTCAAGATCCCCCATACATACTCAAAATTATATGTTCAAATTCTCAAATTTAAAAGTCTTATCGACCAAAGAAGAAAATTTTCAAGTCTGAACTTCAACAAACCAAGTTGGATATACATTTATCATCCCACATCAAATCTAAAGGCTTAAATGGTGTATAGGTCGGACTCAACACCAAAATAGTCAATGTGATCTATTTACTCAACATGCCACAAAGGTAGATAAGAGATCCCCATCTCTAGCCCGAGGATAAAATCCTTCATCAATTGCTCAAGTTCACACTCAAGGGTGTATAAGGTCGACTCAACACGCCAAAATACATCAAGCCGACAGATCGCTTACTCAACACGCCACAAAGCGTAGTAAGGATCCTCCTTTTATTAGTTCAAAGACAAGAGCATCCAAATCCCCAAATCTCTCCAACTTGGCGAGTTCAAGTGACCCAAATTGGGAAATCATTCCGATTGGTCATAAGGTCATTTTCAAAATTTCAACAAAAAAAGAAAGAAGATACCCTTACTCAAGAGGGCACTAAGCCGAGTTTGGAATCAAATACAAATGTGAAATTTGAATTCCTTCAATAAGTCTATCAAAGCAAAATGCAAAGACCGAAGGAATTCTTCTTTAGTAAGTCCAATCAAGCAAAAAGCAGAGGATCGAAGAAGCCATCCTAATGTTCATATGAAGCTAAAAGTTGAACTAAGGGCGTTTTTGTCATCAACATGTCCATTACTTGTGCAAAGTAGATGATGACTCTTGCCATTAACCCAACACAAGCTAAGGTCGTCATGTATCCTTCACAAGCCCACAAAAGCTAAGGTAATTTCAGACACCGACAAATTCCAAGATAATTCAGGACATTCCTCCCCAAGATAAAAGGAGACAAGATACGAATCTTGAGATGAAATCTTCAACAAGTCTGTCAAAGCATAAAGCACAGGACCAAAGACATTCTCATCTCACCGACTCCATCAAGTCCACCAAGGCACAAAGCCAAGACAGAGGAAAATACAAATTCCAAATTTTGAGATGAAATCTTCAACAAGTCCCAAAAGCACAAAGCACATCAAGAGACATTCTCATCTCCAACAAATCATCAACTCCAAAGCACAATGCCGTGGATAAGAGAAAAATATAAATTCCAAACTCTTGAGGAAGATCAAGTCCGTCAAGGCAAAGCCAAGACAAGAGAGAAATTTAAATTTTAAATGAAATCTTCAACAAGTCCAAAGGACAAAACATAAAAAAAGACACCAAATTTTCGACAAGTTGATGATAAAAGTCAAAGCATCTCTTCATCTAGTCCATCAAGCACAAAGCATTGACTAATGATAACAAATATCACAACGAGCTATTAAAATAACCGATGAAATTCAAATGCTTGCCAACTTGAGAGTTATACTCACTCAAAGGGCAGTGATGTATTAAAAGTTGTAGAAATTACAACTTCTGACATCCAAGCAAATCTCTGAGATCCGGTCAATTCAACAAAACAAATAAGGTCCGCTCCATGTTTATTTATTTGGGCATTTGTTGACCTACAACTATGTGCCACTTGAAATTAAATAAATAGAGGTTAAAACCCCCTTACAATCAAAATCGATTAAATTTGTTTAATTTGAAAATTGACTTCATAATGTCAAAATATTAAAATTAATTAAATAAAAATATCAATTAATGATCAATCAAATAATTAAAATCAAAATGAAATTACATATATCGAATCCCGATAACATGTCCGAACGAATTTCGCTCATAAATTGATCGCATCGTCGAAATGTCAAACCTATCAAATGATGCCTCGCGACGATTGACAAAAGTGTGCAAACAATCGATGCGATCGATAATTTACCTAATTTCACTATCCGCCGACATTTTAAACTCTCCGATGAAATTGATCGCGGCTACATTAAATAACTAAAATTAACACCCATATTGCTAGGGTTTGTTCTGATAATTGTCAAAATTTTATAATTATTAATTATATTAATCTGTTAATAATCCCTTAATCCTTAATCTAAATTAGCCGCCCAAACCCCCAATTAACAAAAAATGATCCTAATCATCCATATTGGCAATGACGCGTCTGTCCCTAAAGGCCAAAAATGAGGCTCTCGATCTCATTCCCTCGACATTATTTCTCATCTCCTTCGTTGACCTCATTCTCTGGATTCGCTTCTCCTCCTCTTCTTCTCCTCACGCTATTTCCTCCTCTTTTCTCTCGTATTCCTCTCTCTCCCGCTCTCATTCTCGTTTCTGGAAGTTCTCCGTGAACCTACCAATGCTTGTTCTTTCTAAGCAAACCAAAGATCCTTTCACTTAGCATTTGACACTTAATATGATGCTCTAAAATTTTTTTTATTTGAATTAGAAGTATGGAAATACAAACATGGAATGATACAATGTTTGGAAATTTTCTTTCTTACCAAAAAAAAAATTAAATTGAGGAGAAATAGCTTAATTCGCTATGTAAAGTCTTCTATCTTGTACATTTTTATGAATGCTTTGTAATCTTACATTTTAATGAGAATCTGAAAAGAAAAAAATGAATTATTGTGGTTCTAATAACCTATTAGCAAATCTCTCTATCTTATATAAATTTTGTTGTTCAAGAGAATGATTTTACATGTTTCAATAAAATAAATGGAAATAAATAAATAAAAAAGAAAGAAGACCTTGGGTATTGTGATTCAATGCTTGCTATCAATAGAAGGAATTTTCATATTTGTTTTAACTCAACTTACCTATTTTTTTTTTACATATTATCTGATTAATATGTTTTCTTAAATCAAAAGCTTAGACATGTGCTAAGGGAATGCAAACTCTTTTTCTTATATGTGCTAAATGAATGTCTTTGAAAAGAAATTTGTTTTTGTCTTTCCAAACTCAGATTAAAGACATATGCAAATAATTATTTGGCTAAAATTAAAAGTTTCAAATGGATAGAAGCTAATGAAATATCTGCTTGTATTTTCATTATTTTGTTTACCATTTAGTCATCTATGATCATACCAATAAGTATCTAACAAGCTTCATAGCATGATTTTGTATATATGTTACTAAACAAAATGAGAAGGAGATTGAGATCTTTCATGAGCTATCTCCTTGCTTCATTTATTTTCCTTCTTTTTATTCTTGCAAAGAAGCTAAGTAGCTCTTAATTTCACATAGCACAATTTCTAAATATGCTTTTGTGTTAAAAGTACACATTCCAAGAAGAAACTTTAATAACTACATACATGTTATTCCAACATGGGAAATATGCTTATGATAAGTACCGTCACACATTTTTTCCAATGCGTAGGAAAAATAAATACCTATTCACATTCAACATGAAAAACTTGCTATAAGTAACATGCTCAAGGGAGAATTTATGATATAAGACCACATTATTCCAACTGGTAAAAATGTATGTCTAAACCCATGCGCCTTTTCGCACAAAAAAATGGCGTGGTTCTCATCACACCTACCATGCCGCCTTTCTTTGGTGGAAGTCTAGTCTCCAAGTATATGCAGGATGACGGGAGGCCAAAATTTATATATATATATCTATAAAGATGAAAGGCTTAAGTTGGTATTTTTTTGTCATATATGAATGCTTATGCCTTAAATTCTATATCATGCAAGTTATCTATTTGTGAAATATGACATGAACCGATTAATAATGCTTCTTTATGTCAAACATGAATGTTCATGTTAATTTTCTATATCATGCAAGCTATCATATTATGTGGCCATTATGACATGTATTGGTTAATGCTTATCCTAAAATTCTACTTAGCTTGACATGCTATGAGATATACACTAGACATGTGCCTAAATATAAGCTTAGTATGCCATCTCTTCTACTTTACTTGTCCATTTTACAATGATGTATACATATTCATGAGGCATGGTAAAAAAAATGGAAGAAACACATGTGAAATAATGTTGAATCAAACTTACAAATGTGATATGACATCTACTATGAAAATATCAAATTAAGAAATGTCAAGCTAGAAAGAACTCACAAGTCAAAGTGGCACAAATTGACTCTTTTTGTAAGATTGGAAAACTTAGACTTGTAGTATAAGGGAGAAAAAGTAGGAAAGCAAGGTTTCATGAGAGGTGAATCCCTCTTATTTATAGGCCCCTTAACCTTTCTCCTCTTATTACTTATTTTATGACATTGATACATATTATGCTTATAAGTTGCATGCAAGAGGATTAATCCAATTTTAGGCCATGTGTCATATTGCATGCACATGCATTTAAAATTCCCTTGTCATTTTCTTATGGCATCTCACATGCACATGTATGTGAGAAATTTCTACCCTTTCTTTATCATCCACCCTTTTGGCATACACCCTTTATGAAATTGGATAGCTTTTCTTTGTCATGATGACATGCAAAGGAGGTGGATTTTAATTGATCCACTGTCTCTTAAATACTTAACATGCATTTCTATTTTTGCCACTTGGCCCTTTTGTCATGAGTTTGCATGCAAGGAAGACTCATTTTAATTCACTCACTGCTCCTCATGACATTTATATGGCATGCATTCCTACTTTTGCCACTTGTCTCTTAATGATATTTGGCATTCACTCATGTCTTTGTCTTCTCCTCTCCCTCATTAAGAGAAATATGGGCCATGGATCATATCATATGGGCCACTTTTCATTCATTTGGAGTAAAAAATATATATATAAAGAAGGCCCATTTAGAATTAGTATACTTCTACTTCACATGAAAGAGTCCATTACTTCATAGTTGATCAAATGGGCCCTCAAAGTGATTTATTTCAGCTCACAAACCTTGCTGATTTGTTGCATAAAAAGGAGATTTTTGGCCCAAACAATATGCTTATCATATTTCCAATTAAATTCCTAAGTCATTTTAGAGTCCATTACTTCATTGATCATGCCCTCAAACATTTATTTCATTTCACATCCTCACGATTTGTTGCATAAGAGATTTTGGCCCAAACAATATGCATATCATATTTCCAATTAAATACCTATGTCTATTTTGGATCCATTATTTTATGTTTGATTAAATGGGCCTCCAAAATGATTTATTTCAGCCGCTTTCTTTTGCTGATTTGCTACATAAGAAGGGGATTTTTGGCCATTAATTTATACTTGATCAAATGGGCATCTAAAATCCTAAATTCAGCCCCCTTTGTCTGCTATTTGCTTACAAAAAAAAGAGAGATTGCTTGTTGTTCGGTCATCAAAAATGCTATCATTTTATGATTTTTTTCATGAATAAGTGTCAAATTTATGTCATATATGAAAAGCCTTACATCTGAGTTAATGGGCCTTCAAAATGTCGTATTCGATACATCTTTAAATCTTATGTATGTTGAAATATCTATACAAAATCAAACATTTAAAGAACTATGCTTCCCAAATGCAAAACAAGAACAATATAAAAGAACAGGCGCGACATCATCCCGGTTTGGTCTTCGGATCGGGTCCGGGTTAACAAAACTCAAAAAATCCAAATTTGACATATAAACTTCAACTTAGACATCTTAATGTCCATGCAATTTCAAAAGAACAAATATTTGTATGTATGTTGAAGTGATTATTAAGTCAAATGAAAAAGAACAGTACATGCTTCCGTTTGGTCTTAACATCCGTTAACAAAACCTAAAATGTCATATCAAAAACTAAACTTCAAATTGATTATTTCAACTTGACATGTCCATACAAATTTTAAAAGAACATATAATTGTGTTGAAATGTTCAAATATTTAGAAATATTTGCAAGTTAGATACAAAGCAAAAGAAAACGAACATCTCTGCTTGGTCTTCTGACGTCCGTTAACAAAACCTAAAATTTTTTTGATATTATAAGAATTTTAAACTAATAATATTTGAGAAGCTAATTTGGTCATATAATATAAGATATGAATCAACTAATATATCTTCAAATTCAAACCCTCAAGAAGAAAAAAGTCAAACCCATCCTCTATATTCAAACTAGGGATAAGGTAAGGATTATACTTCGAGATAATGAATTTAGACTCAATCCTCTAGAAAACCAGCATAAAGATCAATTAATTGATATTAATCCTACGATCAAGGCAATTATTATTAAAATTTCAATGATAAATGATCATTATATTCAAATCTAAATCAATCATAAAATGATCAAAAATTCAAATAAAATAACAAAATATAAAAAAAAATAAAAATGAAATTAATTATTTAAATTAAAACTAAAAAAATCAATCCACCCTCAAGAATCGTTATTCTTGACAAATTAAGAAAACTTTGCTCACAAAGACAATGTCAAATCAAATGCATAACTATCTTCACACTCAAATATTTCTAAAGCTCGTAGACGCGTGCCCGTCCTCTGTCTCATGGATTTTGTCGCATATGGAACCACAAATGCGCTTACGGAGCTCCTGACGGGTGGTTTGCCGCGATATGGCACAAAATCATTTGCCACACCCGCAGCCGATTGTTCAACTTGAGTGTGAAATGTAATGTATTTGGTTGGACAAAAGCTATGTTAAGAAGGTTGACTTATATTTGTCCCCTTAGACAAACACCAGTCTACAAGGACACCTTGGATGATGTAACCCATGTGTTAAGGATCTTCTCATGGACTCCCGACTGCGACCGTGGACCGGATAACCGGAACGGAAAGATCTACGGGCCATCCCCCAAAAAAAAAGTTTTAAATTAAAATGATAAATTTATAAATTCTAAATTTCACTCACCGCAATTATATACTATTTAATGATTCATTGGCTATTTTAATCAAAAGTGCTCTCGATTGGAGGGTAATAACTATGGCACCTATGGAAACCTAATCGATATAAAAAGTTCTCACCAAATGAGGATAAAATCGGTCTTATCTATTATTCATCTATCTTCTGAAATTTTCACCGACACTACAACAACTCTTTTCTTTTTCCAAAAGAGGTCGGTGGCAAATTTTCGGATCCCACAGATTTCTTTTTCTAAATCTACCAATGATAAGAACCAACAAAAATGGATTCAAAAGAAGAAATCTTATGATGATGAATTATAGGATGGTCGACACCTAGGTGAACATTCCAAGGAATCCCATTGTCAGTCAATCGAATCTCCAAGAAAGAAAGTTGAATTTGATCATAGCCATCCGGTTGAAGAGAGGTTTGCCTTGAATATAGAGCTAGAAATTCACTGGAGGAGACGTTCTGAAGTCAAATTACAAGAAGATGAAAAATATGATGAGGATACTATGGAAGTGGAAGTAGTGTATGTGGTACACCATGTTGGAGAACCATCTAGTGCATGACAACACCAACATAGACGGCGTGGGGCCGCACCTCCTATTCATATTGAAGAACCAGCTCTGGAACAAACGTAAGGAGGAGCTTCAAGCACATCCTTAGGTGATGAAGAAGAGGAAAAATTAGAAAGAGAAGAAGATAACTCTCTCTTTACTGACACTGCCATGTTAGCACAAATACAGAAACAAATGCAACGATAGATGAAGGCAAAGGATAGGGAGATCATCCAAATAAATGCAAAGATGAACTAAATGATGGCACAAAATGAATGTGATATGATGATGAGAAATGCGAAGAAGTGTGGATCTACTCCACGCCATCCGACAATGCTACTGGCCGATCCACCCTTGACTCGCCTCAAGCTTTGAGCACATAATGCACCCGGGGAGAAATAGTCAATCAGTTAGATTCTCGACCCATCCCTCAAGATGTGCCTAACATATCTAAGCCCGTGACAACAACTCAATTGAAAACAATTATTAATGAAAAGATCAAAGCTGTCATTGCCACTAACCAGGCTAAAAAATTGGTAAGCAAAGGTCGTCCATACTTGGTAGAGTATGATCAAGTGACATACCCTAAGAGTTATTCAGTGCTTAAATTCAATACATTCAATGACACTAGGAACCCCAGACAACACCTAGTGAAATTTAAAGCAACATGTGGCAATACATGAGGTAATGATGCACTACTATTCTGCCAGTTTGTCAGTAATTTAACCTCAACTTCTTTTGAATGGTATGTTGAATTGCCTAATGACTCAGTCAAGACTTTTGATGAATTAGAGATGACGTTCATCAAGAGATTCATCAGTGCAACTGAAAAGATTACAATTGCTGACCTTGCCTTTGAACAAAGAAGAAAAGATGAGTCAATGACTAAATATATTTCACGTTGGCAAAATATGAGCATGAAATGTGAACAATAGCTAGAAGAGGAACATGCAATCCAATCGTTGATGGGCAACATCGATAATAAGATGGCATCATATTTATGTATGGCCTCTATCTGAACATTTCAAAAATTATTAGACCGAGTGGAAAAGTTTAAAAAGCTAAATCACTCAAAACCTTAGGGTCACTCAGAAAAGTTAAAGAAGAATAAATTCTCAAACTCAAGGAGGAATGAGTCTCATACAACCTCCTATAACTCGAGCAGTGGAAAGCGAACAACTTATAATGTTGATAAAGGGAAACATCCCACTTATGCGGATGAAGGGGGAAAGCAATCAGTTAGCCCCCAATCAAAGTAATCAATGAGAGATGATGAGCGAGTGCCCTCATCTCTAATAGGTAAGATGAATAAGGAATACTCTTTCAAGAGGGAAAGTGTAGCTAAGTTATTCCACCAAGCACTTAAAGTAGGATTAGAATTGTCAAAATCCAAAAGACTCGAAGAGTTAGGTCAAACTGATAATCCAAAATATTGTCCATATCATCGGGTGATTAGCCACTCGATTAAAGATTGCTAAGTCTTTAGGGATTGGCTGGAGAGAAAATATAAAAATGGTGAATTCACACTGTCTGATAGAATCCTCGTTCATCAGAGTGGTTACGTCCACTTTAGTACCATTGATGAAAGAGAAAGAAAAAGAAAAAATAATACAAAAAGAGCAATGGAAGACAGTAGTTTCTAAGAAGACCATAAAAATCCGGAACCAGCTAAAAGATGTCCCTAATGTTAAGTGAAAATCACCACTTGAACCTATATTGGACTTAAAAGAAAAGCATAAACCAAGAATTTTAGCTTCTTAGCAGTATTTTGATAAGGCTACTTCACCATAGCATGAGGGGCAATAAGCTAAGCGTAGACCTCATAAATCAAAGAAGTCAGCTAAGAAAAAGAAGATCAAGAAGAGAACTATAACTAAAAAGATCATCAATAATCTAGAGGAATCATCAACCGATGAGACAGACTATCAGACTTGTTGATTACATGTCAGGACTTTGGATCATTGAGTTAAATGAAGAAGGAAATAGTAATGAAGACTTGCTTCCTAGAGAAACATGTCGAGTTATTTTTGTGATGTCGAACAACCCCAATGTGATCCATCTGATAATTGGAAAAAATTTTGAAAAATGCAATATAAAAAAATGAATTCAAAAAGTTTGTCCCGCCAAGCAGGAGAAATCCTAAGCCCATAACATCGAAGTCGTGCTTGATGGTGCGACAAACATAAGACAGATCAGAAGAAGACTTATGTTTTCTCGACGAGGATTAGTCTGAGCCTTCAAAGACATCCCAAATGGGCCGAAGCTTGGCAAAGGACTCAAGCATCCACACACCTCCGTAGATGGTGACTCAAGGAGCTACCTCATCTCAAGAGTCCGAGATAAATAAAGCAATCCAAGTGCAACGGAGTGGTAAGATACTACCACCTCCATTAAGGAAAGGGTCATCCAATAAGCACAAAATCAAAATAAAGATAAAATATTAAAGTTAGCAATAATGTAACTGAACAAGACACTAAGAAGAAAGCAAATTTAAGTGAAGGAATCGATTATAATATCCTGTCACATCTGAGAAAGATCCCTGTACAACTGAGTGTGTACGAGGCTCTCTTGATGTTTGTTGACCTCACTTTTGGAGTGAGCTCTCAACTTCTCCATCTTAGACATAGGACTCCTCTAGACACTAAGAGTTCCTTAGTCTTAAAATACTTCTAGTGATTAGGTGAACACTTAACCTAACCCTAGAGACTTAGAAGACTTAGCCATAGGTATAGGTTATGCCTTAGGGGTATTAAGAGGACTAGCCTACCCTATAGCTTGAATCCAATCTTTGCTTCATTCTTTCAAACCAAACTTCAAATCCAAATCCAAATTCAAATCTAAATTCCAAAATCCAAATCATGAATCAATTTAAAGTCAAATGATTGAAACCCATGATCAATTCTAAATTCAAAACCTTCCTAAGCCTTATGAATCACATCCATAAGCTTAGTCAAACCCTTCAAATCAACCCAAAGCCAAATAATTTCTTTATAAATCACTTATTCCAACATTTGTATTCACAATTATAAATAAAATTGGCATCCAAATCATCCAAATTAAATGAATATAAATCAAACCAAATCACTTCAAATTCATAATCAAATCACTTCAAACTCACATGTTTCTCTCATGGATCATTTATATTCTCATTCATATTCACAAACATCAATGAAATATAAATTCAAATAACCAAAACTAAATTTAAACACAAATCCAAACCTAACTTACATCCTTTAAGCCAATTTCTTGAACTTAGCCAAATCATTCTCAAATTAATCCAAACCCTTGGATTTTCTCTTCAAAGAATCACTTCTTCAATCACATACCCAAATATAAGCATAAACTACAATCATCAAACCCAAATCAAACCCATGTTCATCCTTTTGACTTGAAATTGTCAAAAGAACCAAAACCCATTTGACTCCAAACTACTTGTAATTGGATTTATATTTCCATCATAAGTCCATATATGAGTTTAACCAAACTTGAATCAAGCCTTGCTCAAGCCAATTGACTCATTTAGGCATTCTTGACCCAAAGTGACATAAAGCACCTTTTTTAGCTAAGTTCTAATCCAACTCAAATTGGATTGAACTAAGCCCATCCAAGCCTCCCATTGTGATCAACAATCATCCTAGAATGATCAATCACTCAAATTAGGTCAAACCAAGTCAAACCTAGCTTTTGACTAAACCAACGCTTAGCCCAAATGTAACCCAAACTAGTAAAAATCCACCATATGCCAAATTGATTGAAACCATTGATCAAAACTAATTCATAATCAATGATTAAACATGACCAAGTCATTAATTAAGCCAAACCAAACCTAATTGACCACTTGACCTAAGTTGACAAATTTTGACCAAAAAAGCCAAAATGGGTCAAATCTTGATCTAAGTCAAATTGAATACAAATAATGGGTCAAATTCATTCTAAATTGATTGTTGAACTTAACCAAAGCTTCAATTGACTAATTAAACTCAACCTAGCCCAATTGACAATGAACTTAATTTGACTTAAAAGGTTAAATCAACTTGAAATCAAACTAAATCAAAATTGATTGAAACGAAAGCTTGCAATACATTTCAAATGATCAACCAAGCCTAAACCAACTCATGACCAAACTCAATTAGGTCAAATGGGTCAAATCGATCAACTTGATCCTTTTGACCTAAGTGAATCTAAATGAACCAAAACTAAAACTAAACCAATTTAAACCAAACTAATGATACTCATAAGCTCCAAACGATCATTTGAACTTGTCCTAACCCATGGTTTGACCCAATTTGACCAATTGGTCAACCAAACCCAATTTGATCCAACTTGACCTAAATGGGTCAAATTGAACCAATTCAAATCAAATGAACTCCAATTCCCTTGAAATTTGGCCAAACCCATTTTTGAATCATTTCAATTCTACCCAAATCAAACTCATAACCAAATGACCATTTTGCCCTTAGGTCAAAGGGTATCCTATGAGCAAATTCACTTGGAATTTGGTCATTTCTTTCTCAAGGCCACTTGACATCCTCCTATTGGTCCACATGGGAACCAAGGAATGTGGTGAACATGAATCAATAAGCTTGGGTCAGCCATGACCCAAGGCAAGGCCAAACAGACCTCTCCAATGGCATTTTAACACTTGGAACTCCAAATGTATTCACCTAGCACATGGGCATCCACTCTCATTGAATCCACTACCCAAAAAGACCCATGTGGGGTGTTTTGCAGCTCAAACTATTCCTCCAATCCAAGAAATTGATCCAAAATAGCAAAACAACCTCTCACCATCCGATCCAAGTAGAGGGAGATATACTCTCCCTCATTCTCCCTCAAACAAGAATGAATCATTTTCCCAGAGCTAAGGAGGTTGAATCGAAGCTTCCTCAAGTTTTTCCAAGCCATTCCCGAGCTCCCCCATTTCCCACTCTCAATTTTACTCAAAGCTGAAATAAGGTAGGTGAGCTCAAATTCCAACTCACTCAAATCTCAATAAAAACCAAATTAACCTTGCATACACCATCCTTGGACCTCAGCTCAATCAATCATTTCCCAAGTCTCCAAGCCTCACTTTGATCAAAGTCGATCACACCGTTGAAGGGGATCTTGGTCAACCAAGCAAATTACTTCAAACTAAGGTCAGATTCCTTCAACAGGCCTTCATCTCTACTAGACGAAGCTACCTCCTCCATTGAAAGCACCAGTGATAGCCTCCAGCGAGGTAATTTCTTGAAACCGTAGCATAGAAAAATTCAGTTGGTCATTTTTGAAGAAAATTATCACCCCATAAAATCTTGTTCGTTGATCTGCATCCCCCCTCCTTCCAAAGGTGTGGGATCATTTTGATCCCAATCCGAGCTCGGGTGAGCTCGGGTGAGCTCGAATTGAATGTTGAGAGACAAACGATGTTCGTCTCTCGTCACTCGTGAAAGAGAAGGATCATATGCCATCCGTTCCACATAATTGGAATGAATGCCTGTGATCAAATCACGCTAAATCCTCTCTAATTCATTCCTAAACTACGGGATTGATCTCAACCATTCCATCTTAGATCGGACGACCAGTAGAAAAGCGTTCTTTGCGACTTCGGTAGATGGATGTGACAACTTAAATAATCTATCACATATACGTGGAAAGCGTATCATGGCGATGGGATTAGAGGTTTAATTAGACTTAATTAATCTAATTTTAATGGTGAAATTTCCAAAATTTATAACTAATTGTAGAAAAATCCAAAAAAATACAAATAAATACTCATTTTAAAGATAATTTAGAGGAGAATAATATAAAATTAAAAATAATTAATTTTGAATAGTATTGTTTACTCAATTTAGGTTTTATTATAAATATATTTAAGCTAATTACTCCCTAATTACTCTAGCAATTAATTCCAAACTTCGTGAGGTTGATTAGTGGGATGATCTCTGCCTCTCATGATTTTCTTGGAATTTATTGCTAGATAAATTAGGGGAATTACTTATTTCATCCTTAATCTCTCTCTTAATTAATTAAATGATAAATTTATTAATTAAACTTGCAAATCATCATGAAATAGTGAATGGGCATAGGGAATGAGATGAGGACCTATTTTCCAATCTTTCCCATAAGTTTATTTCATTTGGATAACACTTAATCAACTTGCAATTATTAATGACTTAATCACTTCATTAAATAGTTTAATTAATCAAATTCAAAACCAAATCATTCAATTATTGGGTATATTCTTAGGTGTTCAATAACCTAAGAGATTTCTAAGGTAAATTATAATCAAACTACAAGTGTGGGATGGTTATGAAAATACTTAATTAAATCCTTTAGCTCAATTAATCAATAATTGTGAGCCAATTGCATTAGGCCCCTTCATTTCTTAGGTGCATTGCTTATTTAATTTCCATGTGGTTGCATATCATATGTTGGCTCATAATTACTTGGATAATTAAAGTGGTATAGGTAAGAGGTATTTAATTGATTTAATTCACACCTTAACCTAAACAAAATATAAAATCAACCTAATAATTCTAAAATTAAACTAAACCAATTCACACATGGGGGAAATGGGTTAAGACCAACAAACCCTTTTCATATTTCCTAAGTCAAATAAAATTCAAAATCTCCTTAAAAGATTCATTTTGAATAATCAAATTTTATATGATTCTAGGAAGTAAATTGAATGAAGTCATGTGCTTACATCTCTTTATTTCTTTCCAAGCATAATAAATATTATTTTCCATATGAAATCATGCATTCATTTCTTTTAAAAACCAATCAAATAAAATGTTTCCTTTTATGTCAAATTACATGTGTTGGCTAAAATTAAGAATATGAGTGGCTATTATCACTATTAAACCAAAAATTATTTTTTAAAAAAAACCTATAAATCAAAGACTATGAATGAAGTGATGCTACTTATAAATATTTATAAGCTTGCATGTGATTACAACATAAGATGTGTATTATGAAGTTCTCTTTCCTTCTCTTTACATTGATTTACATAAGATTTGCAAGTGTATAGTTCGTTTTAAAAGAACATAAAAGTTGCTTAAATCTATTCATATGCATTTCTATATTATGACTGAAGAAGGATCTTCATATTATACATGTAAATTATACAATCAAATCAAACATAATCTTTTGCATGATTCTTTGTCCAGTTAATTCTTCTTGTACATCTACATATATTTAAGAAAAGTGGTATAGTGCTTTAAGTAGCCCTAAGTAAATCTTGTACCTTACACCCTTGATGTAGAAAATAATGACACCGTACTCACTTATAATTTTTATACATGTGCATTTTGTTAATGGATGAAAAATTCCTCTTTTCTACATAACAAAAATATGCATTAATGATCCAATTAACAAATGAAATATTCAAATTTTCAAATCACATCTCTTAGCATTCATCATCAAAGTGTGTTAAAATTTGCATTACATGTATAGATATGCTTAGAATTACTCATATGCATGATATACATGGTGAAAAAAAAATAAATAGGTGTGTGCTATGTGGTAGTAATCCACCCTAACTAATCATAAGATGCATCTCTTATTGAATAGGGTGATTTAGAGCAAATCTAAACTTAGGGCTAATTAAAACACATAATAAAACATTCACTAAAGGAAAATCATTAATGAATTTATCTTAAAAATGCTTTAAGGTAGGGATGAAAGAGAAGTTCTCTTCTCTTCTCTTCTCTTCATAGCATTTAGTCATTAAGTGTAGATTTATTCAAACCAAATCAAATCATCAACTAAAACTGACAAATTAGCTAAATCAATTGAAATGAAACCACCCACTAAATTGAACCTTTCACACTTAGAAAATTTTAAACTTAAAGCCTAGCTAAGACATGTCACACAAGCCTTAAATGGCACACACATTAAACTAAGTCACCATTTCTAGCCTTAGGTTAGGGCGGTGCATGGTTTGATGAATGTTTTATTTTGTGGTGTAAAATTTTAGACTGGATGTTAGGTTGTATATGCGTAGACTAGATGATAGGGCGATCTTAGCCTAATCATATTTTATACAGGGGGTTGTGCTTAAAGGGTGCTATAATAAAAATATAAATACTTTTTTATGTGCACGTTGATTATACCCCTAAACATAACCCAAATTAGGACAGGTGGATATAGTTACCCATGTGTCGGGTCCTAAGTCCAACTTATTCATATAACTGCTTGGGTTGTGTGGTATGTTTTAGCTAACTTTTTGTTTTGCAGGTTTAGTTAGATTTATCTTTTTCATTTTGATGTAAATTTTACAATTAAGATTTGGAATGAATGTTTTGGGGGATTAAGGTGAACATTGGTTATAAGACCAAGTCTTATGCATCATATGATGCCATTGGAGCAATCATATTCCAATCAAGTCAAAAAGAAGAAAGAAAAAGAAGCAAATCAAAATGAAGAAATGAAGAATGAAGACCCCCATAATATGAATTCCTTTTAATTATAATTATTCATTTTTAATATGAGTTGTATAAGGTAGAATTTCTACACATTTCTTTTCAGCCTGCAGCCTCTTATCCTTTTTTTATAATTTTATAAATTGATTGATGTTATGTTTATGATTATACAATTAGGATGACATGATTTTTCTAGTTTCTTAATTGTTTGATGGTTGTTGAATGACCTGGATGTGATTAAGCTCTTAGGAAAAAATAAATTTTCTATCCAATTAATCAACTCAAAAATAAATTAAATAATTTATAACCTCACCTAAAGCTTAGGACATAAATCAAGATAATAAAAGATTTAGCAACCCCTTAGCTTGATATTATATGTCTCATTTCATGCATAAATCATATTATTTCACTCCTACCAATGGAGGGCTTCCACCTATGCTAGAGAAAATGGCTTGATCTTTGAGAGCCAAGGTGAAAACACACCTCCTTGTTTTTGATTTTGTCTCATAACTGAATTTCTCATACATTAGTCATATGAAATCCCAGCTATTGTCCAAAATGTCAAAATCAAAATAAAATTTGACAAAATTTGCATTAGATTTAAGTCATTATTTATGTCCTTCATGATCTAGTCTCTTAGGGAGTATGTTTATGAACTTAGTTTTCTTTCTAAATAAACAACAGCTTAGTCATCTTGCAAAGCATAAGACTTACCTATATGTATTTAAAATCATAAGAGGAGTTAGTTAGTAGCCACTCCAAGCGATTGTAAGTTCAACAGTCGAGTGATTTTACTCTCTCTTGTGGAGGTAAACCATATAGCCACTTTCGCCTTAGATTTAGGCCATGCTTTGGCTCTCGCCAAGCCTCTCTAGATTTAGGATCTGAGGCTGTTGTTTCCCTTAGGGGCTACAAGCATAAATTCTCACCTCTTAGACATTTCTACAATCTCGTATTATGGAATTATAGATTTTTAATAAAAATTCAACTCAAACATATAATTCTGCTCAATTTCAAAAATATATAGCCCAATCGAAGGATAGTTTGGGACACTCACTAAGCTTCCAAGTATCATGAGTATACCCTACTCATCTCTCTTTAGTTTCGATAATAACTTTCTCCTTTTAATGAATCCCACTTGATTTTTTAAAAATGACCAATTGATTGATAGTCATCTTTAAAATCTTTGGAGACACTGATCATTTACCTTAATCACGAGTATTCTTAAGGAATCTCGTTCCTTATGATGTAATTAACTATGGGGGCTTGCCTCCATAAGGAACTTAATGAACCCGGCTTAAAATAAACCCTACTTTACTTTTCCATGTAAAGTAGGAGAAAGTTCTTTGGTAAATTTGAAGACCCATCATACCTTAGGAGTCCTCATTAGGTGATTAGGACCATTATAAGAAATTAACTTCTATCTCTTGAGATAGTATATTATTCCTTAATATCCTACCCAATCACTCTAATAAGTATATCTGTGGATCTGCGTGGTTTCCCCTAACATAAACACACACATAACATCACACCAACACAAAAATTAAAACACCATAATGTCAAAGGACCTTCGAGAAATACTGATCGAAGCTCTTAAAGATCCATAGATATATGAAGCTTATTTTGTTGAAAAACATATGACTAAAGTTTTGCAAGATCAAGATATTCCGATGATCGCTTTCTCTGAATAAGATCTTATGCTCGAGACAACGGAACATAATCACCCATTATATGTAGCTGCAGAAAGTAATGGAATTATGATCAATCAAATTCTAATTGACCCAGGTCATTAATAAATCTTATGAATCTGCGAGCACTTAGGGGGTTGTCCCCAGACATTCAACACCTTGGATAAGATAAATTAATGGTCCATCGCTTCAATGAAATGGGGCAGAGGACTCTCGAATCTTTCATTTTACCACTTAGGTTTGGAGAACTCTATACCCAAGCTAAATTTCATGTGATAGATGATGACAACTCATTCAAAGCTCTATTAAGTCATCCTTGGCTCCATGAATATGGTATGGTTCCATCTACTCTACATCAATATATGAAGTATATAAGAAATGGAGCATAACACAAGATTCTCAAGACTTTTCAAATTTTACGCTCATAAAGAAAAAAATTTATGAGGATGCAAAGTATTTTATTTCAAAAGAAAGTAAGCATCAGCAATCTTTAGCTCCAACTTCAAAAACTACAAAGCAACCCAAAGATAAGAAAGAGCGAAAGGAGGAAAGAAGGGTGTATTAAATCTCTCTAAAACTTATGACATATCACCAAAGCTGAAGAGGCATGTTCCTCATTTGGGTAGTTATACAGAAGGAGTAGAAGATATTCCATTTGAACTCAAGGAGAAATGTGAGCCTTCAACAAAAGCAAATGAGATAAATTACTCTGATTCTGATTATGACTTCAAGTCCATCTATGTAAGTGAAATTCAATGTGTCTCTTCTAGAAGGGATGTTAATAGGGGTGTACATTAGTTGGTATGAACCATAAAACTGAACCGAACTGAGCTTATTTGGTTAATCTGGTTCAGTTTTCATGATCAATGTTTGGTTTTCGGTTGAATTTGTGTGTTTGTTTGGTTTTTGGTTCGATTTTAATTAAAAAAATTTTGGTTTAACCAAAAAAACCAATTAACTATTTAAATTGTCTGCCCGGGCCACCCAACAGACTCATCACTTGAGTCCTTGACACTTCGAGTCCTCGATGGCTCGGCATCTCATGTTAAAAAAGGATTTAGTATACTTGTAACTTCTTAGACACTTCGAATCAATCTTCAGATCGATGTTTCAGTCCTTAGGAGGAGTTATAGCATAAAGCATTCGACATTCTAGCGATTTCGATTTCCTCATTCAACTTTTAAACTTTTTGATTTTCGGCTATTCCTATATTTTTAGTTTTTTCCCTAGCCCACTAGTACTGACTTCACGTCTGATTTCAACTCATAGAGTGGTAAGAACTAAATCCCATGATCTCATCTTATCTCTGTCACACCGCAATTGTTCTTTGTTGTGGTTCTTAATGGCTTGATGTTGTGAGCCTGTGTCGTGGCCTGTATGGCTTTATCTTTGTTGTCGTTGTTGATTGTCTTTCACCTGGATTACTTCCTTATTTCTTTGTCGATTTTTGATTTTGATGTAGCTAGGGTTTGAAGTTGAACACTTGAAGTTGATGCTTGATGTTTCTACTGCTAGTGATTGAATGACCTATTCTTTGCACATATTTATACAACGTATATTGGTAATCCTATGGACCTACTATTTTCAAAAATGGATGACTGAGCAAAAAATGCATTTTTTTTTGTGTTTTTGGATGACTGAAAACAGGATATTAACAATTTTTTTTGCAACCCTATGACTTATAAAGCTTGAATCTAGAAGTTGTCTTCAAACATATATATATATATATATATATATATATATATATATATATATATATATATATATATATATATATATATATATATATATATATTGTGTGTGTGTGTGTGTGTTGTTGGGAGTTATGATTTGGCCCAGTTGGGTGGTTGGATTTTATAATTGTGATGATACTTGGGAGAATAAATAACTGATTTTCTTGTTTCTTTGAGTAGCTGATTGGCAGTACCAAACTTTTCCTGATTTTTTTTGTGAAAGGTTGAAAGCATTGTCATGTTATCAAGTCAAGAGCACATAGAATTTTTCCTAATTTTTTTGGGAAAGGCTGAAAGCCTCATTAAATCCTAGTATCCTACCATGCAAGCATCTAATTGATAGTGGTGGTGTATGTCTTACTTGTTTATTTTTCTTATTACCATGCAAGCATCTAAGTATTAAATCCTACCATATAAGCCTTATGATGTTATTTTTTTGCCTCTTATTATTTTTTTATGCAACTATGCAAATAATATTATTGGGACAGCATTAATGCAAACAATACTAAATGGTAATGTTGAGAAATTTGGCATTATATGATAATGCTTGAGATACATTACTTAGAGTTGATTGAGAATTGCAATTTGCAAACATGAAATAATACTATTCAATTATACGATTCATGCCTTTTTTTTCTTCTCAATATTATAATATCCAATCGTTCTTTAATTGAAAAAAGTTGTGTTGATGTTATTTGTTAAAGCATACTTTACTTTTTTCATTATTGTTTAGATTTTTTTTTAGAGACTAGACACATGTCACAAGTTATAGAGAGTTCAAATATTATTAGTTCCTCCAAAGCAATAACCACTACTCAACAAGTTCAAGTTACAGGAGACGTGAGTGTCAGTAATGAGAAACCACCAATTACAAAGAAAAAAAACTTCTAAACCTAGATCTGAGGTTTGGGACCACTTTGTGAGATATACTAATGAGGAAGGAGAAAAAAAATGAGCAAATGAAATTATTGTGGAAAGCCATATCACAGTGATCTAAAGAATAATGACACTTCAAACTTAAGGACAGATCTTTCTTTGTGTCA
Source organism: Cymbidium sinense (assembly GCA_021442155.1). NCBI lineage: Eukaryota > Viridiplantae > Streptophyta > Magnoliopsida > Asparagales > Orchidaceae > Cymbidium > Cymbidium sinense. The sequence continues at coordinate 187,857,056 of CM038216.1, forward strand.
AAAGAATCCTCTTAATAATGAACCAAATCAAACTAAACTAGCATTACAATTTGGTGTTAAAGGTGAAGAGATTTGTGCAAGCCTTAAAACATGGAGATTTGACCAAGAAAATATAAGGAAAGCTTTAACAATGATGGTTATTGTCCATGAATTACCTTTCAAGCATGTAGAAGGTTGGGGGTTTAAACATTTCATGTATCAATGTTGTCCAATGTTTCAAATACCTTCACGATGGATATTGACATGTGATTGCTTTCAATTTTATCAGGATGAGAGAGCAATTCTAAAATATCTATTCAAGAAGTCTTGCCATAGATTTTGTCTTACAACTGATACTTGGACATCCATTCAACAAATTAACTATATGTGTATCATTGAACATTTCATTAATGATGATGAAACTCAATAAAAGAGTTATAAACTTTTTGTCATATATAGTCACAGGAAACAAGTTGAGAAGTGTCTTGTAGATTGGGGGATTGATGCAATTTTTACTGTGACAGTTGATAATCCAAGTTCAAATAATGGCATCATCACACATCTGCAAAAAAATTTTGGTAAGAGAGGAGGTAATATTCTTGATGGTTTCTTCTTACATATGAGATGCATAGCTCACATTATTATCTTAATTCTGCAAGATGGGCTGAAAGAGATATATGAATCTGTCCATCATGTTCGAGGAGCAGGAAAATACATTCATCAATCACCTGCAAGGCTACAAAATTTTAAAATAATGCATATAGAAATCATGTTATGCTTAGATTTTCACTAGATGGAACTCACATTTTTAATGTTAAGTGCATAAGGAGAGAATATATGAGAGGTGATTTTCAATTTAAATCATAGAAGGTATGGTGTTTGGAATAATGTTGGATAATCTTCGGAAAAATTTATGAGCTTTCAAGGATATATGGTTCTTTGTATGTGACATTAAATACTTTTTTCATGAAATTACTGAAGTTCTTTATCTTCTTTAAATTTGGCAAATGGATGATGATCCAAATGTGAGAAATATGACTTCCAAAATGATGGCAAAATTTGCTAAATATTGGGGTAACATAGAAAAAATGAATTTGAATATATATCTTGTTATTATTTTAGATCCCCGATTTAAACTGTGTTATGTAGAGTTTGTTGTTATGGATATGTATGAAGGGCGATGGTGTTTGCACAACTTAGGTCATCATCATGATAAGTTTCATGATTACAAAATAAAAATTATTGGTGAAAGACAAGTAGAAAGTGCTATGATAAGTTTCATGATTACAAAATAAAAATTGCTGGTGAAAGCCAAGTAGATAGTTGTCTACTTGAGAAATAAAATTTTTCTGAAGAGTCTAGTGTTTTACAACTGTAATTTTCTAGGAGAAGATATTTAATGATAGAGAAATTCAAAAGATCTAATTTTTGCAAGGATGATCTAGATAAGTATTTGGCTGAGGAGTCATGAAAGATCATTTTGATATTCTAAATTGGTGGAAGGCTAATTTTTATTTCTATCTCACATAACTCGTGATGTTTTAGCAGTTCCAATTTCTACTATTGCCTCCGAATCAATTTTTAGTACAAGTGATCATATTCTTGATACATTTTTGAAGTTCATTATCCCCAAAGATTGCACAAGGTATACTATGTGCACAATATTGGATGCGAGCAAAATGGACCATTAATCCAGTAGATGTGGAAGAAAATATTAATGACATTGACAAATTTGATGAAATTATTTATTATGCTTATCACAATTATTTATTCTTTTTAATTTTATTAATTAGAATAATTAATTATTCATTTGCATTATAGATTTAACAAAATTTACAAGTGAAACACAAACTTCTTGGCTTGGCTTATGATGCTGATTCCAATATGGGTTATAGACTTTCAAATTTCAATGGTCTTCCTTATTGTTAGCCTATTACTTTACTTATTCACTTACTCAATTTGCTGTCAGTTTATATTTTGTTGCTACTTTTTGCTTTCATCACTTATAATTTGCTCTTGGATGGTAATTTGGTTTGGCTGTTATGTTGGACTTTGGTAAGTTTTGCTTATTTTTTTTGATCAATATGACAATATAAGCTGCTTTGTTTCGGCTATTATGTTGGAAAAGCTGGTTTGTTTGACTTGCTGGTTTGTTTTGTCTATAATTCTTAGTGGTTTTGTTGTATATCCCGCATTTGTTGGTTTGAGCCGTTTGGCTATTTGCTATGGTCTCAAGTATGCATTTTTTTTTGAACAATTTACTTATATGCCAATGAAATACTGAATTTACATGCAGGATTTTTTTAGAGTTTAGGGGCAATGATAGCAATGATGAAATGATCAATGTATACATACAGTTTGTGATTTTTTTTATGTTATTGACCTTTTAAGTCTTAAAGGCTTAGAAGTGATTTCTAAATTATTGATCATTATGTATATTTCTTTTAGATATTACACTTGAATCTTGTTAATAAAAGATATTTTTATAGCTGAGTTTGAGCCCCAAATGATCAATAAAATACTGAATCATGTTGTACTCTTTTTTTTTCTCTTTTTTTGTTAGTAGTTTATTTTCTTATTTGGTGTACATTAAATTGTATCAATATGAAATCCTCTTTACAATATGTATATATTTAGTTTAACTAATAAAATTTCCCCTTTTTTGTTTGTAACTTTGGAATCTTTATTTCTTTTAATATGTACATGTTATTCAATTTATGCAAAATTGAACTGAATAAAATGAAGTATAATTCAATTTATTTGGATCGGTTTAAATGGTTTTTTTGTACTAATTTATTCGGTTCAGTTTTTTAAAAATTTTGGTTCAGTTTATTTGGTGTGACCAAAATAATAATCGAACAAACCAAATCGACTGAATGCACACCCCTAGCTGCTAACCTATTAATATCAAACGATTCATTCATAGTTACACTGGTTAATCCTCGATATTTCAAAGAAGTCACATTATGTGATGTTCATAACATTGAGAAACTAAAAATCTTTTATGTACCTCCATAACCTGGGAGCAACAGATTGAGAACTTCATTTTATAAATCTGAGGAATGTCAACACTATGATTTTGAATGTCTTTTTCAATACTCAGAGTCTGAAGAGATGGCACCCACCAGAATGCTGAGATACTATCCTCCAAAAATTTAAAGGATGATGCACAAACTTGGAATCGATGTTGGAACTGATAGATGGTGAGCTCTCTTCTTTGATAACTTATGGAGTTCAAAGAGTCCAGAGACCTCTCGAAGAAATGATAATTATACCACTAAGGGTCTTGGATACATCCAACAATAGCATCATCAAAGGAACACTTGTTATACATTAATCGAAAGTGAGATTAAAACCAAAATTGAAAATGAAGATGCCTTTTATAAAGTCATTCTCACGATTGATGGGGACATAGAAGCCGAACAAACACCTGAAGAACTTGAAGATGGTGGGCAGACATCTACCATGGACGAGTTGAAAGAAATTAATTTTGGGACTGAAGAAGAACCCCCATTCAACCTTCGTTAGTGCCCTTCTTCCTGACGATAAGGTTGAAGGAATAAAAGCATTTCTTTGTGAATTCAGGGACTACTTTGGTTGGACATATTCTGAGATGCCTAGCTTATCCCCTGATGTGGCAGTTCACAAGCTAGCTATCAATCCCGATTAAATAATAGTCAAATAAGCTCCTAGAAGAATGAGGCTGGATGTTGAGGAACAAGTGGTCGCAGAAACAAAAAGATAATTGAAGTAGGTTTCATTTGCGAGGAGAAGTATACAGATTGGATAGCCAATATCATTCCAGTAAAAAAGAAAAATAGTAAGATTCGAGTCTGTATCAACTTTTGAGATCTAAATAATGCATGCCCAAAAGATGATTTATGTTCATTGTGTCATAATTTCTAGTAGATAACACCTCCAGCTATGACATGTTCTTATTTATGGATGGATCATCGGGCTATAATCAAATCAAGATGGCTCCTGAAGATGAGAAACATACATCATTAAAACAATTAATTTATTATTGTTACAGTCATGCGTTGATTGAAGAATGTCGCTACATATCAGAGGGCCATGACATGCAACTTCGATGAGTTGATTCATCAGAAAGTAGAATACTATGTTGATGATCTCATTGTTAAAAGTATTGATCAAAAAGATCACCTTGATGATTTAAGGATTGTCTTTGAAAGGATTAGAAAGTACGATCTCAAGATGAATTTTCTTAAGTGTGCTTTTGGGGTTTCCTCAAGAAATATTTTTTGGATATGTTGTATGACATAGAGGAATTGAGTTGACCCCAACAAAATCAAGACGATCGTAGAGATGCCTCCACTGAAGAACCTTTTCCTGCTTCGCTCTTTACCAGGACAACTCACATTCATTCGCCATTTTATATCAAACTTGTCAGGAAGATGCCAACATTTTGTGAAGCTAACAAAAAAGAATGCTCCATTCAAATGGGACGAGGAATGCTAAGAAGCATTTGAGAGAATTAAAAAAGATCTACTCTTTCCATCGATTCTAGCAACTCCTATCAAGAGAAACCTCTTATTTTATTTCCCACATCCTTAGAGGAGACCCTCAGGGCTTTACTTGCGCAACACAATGAAGAAAATAAAGAAAATGTGATATATTACATCAATCGAAGATTAGTAGGAGTTGAAGTACGCTACTCTCCAATAGAGAGGCATTGTCAAGCACTGATATTTGTAGTTCGAAAGCTTCTGCATTACATGCTTTCTTATAGAATCACACTAATCTCAAAGGTTGATCCGCTGAAGTTCTTGATGACAAGACCAACATTGACTGGTCGTTTAGCTCAATGGGTAGTACTCTTATTACAATTTGATATTACGTACGTACCCTAGAAAGAAGTGAAGGGATAGATCTTGGTAGACTTCCTTGCTGCACATCCTATCCCAGCTGACTCACCGCTTAATGATAACTTGGCTGATGAGAAAATTTTATCTATTAATGAAAGAGAAAACTTGCAAATCTGGGAGATGTATTTTGATGGAGCATCATTGATCAAGCCAAACCAAAACCTTGAACCCGGTATTATTTCATAATCACCCAGAAAAGAGCATCATAAGACATTCATATGGTCTGACTAAACCTCAAACCAATAATGAAACCGAGTACGAGGCTTTGATAGCGGGTCTTAAAGAAGCTATTGTATAGGTATCCAAAATTTGTAAGTTTTTGGAGACTCAGTTGATCATCAATCAAGTTTTGAGAATCTATAAGATCACTAAGCTTGAGTTAGCATATTATCATAAGCGAGTTCTCGAGCTAATGACACAAATTTTGAATGTTACATTGACTCGAGTCTCTCGATCCAAAAAGTAGTAAAGCAGACTGTTTAGCTAAACCATCCAAAAAGATGGCAAGCATGAACGACGAGCACATGTTGATAAAAGTTTCACCCGTCGAATTCTACAGCCAGTAAATCCATATTCCCCGCAGGTAGAACGGGCATCAAACTCAAGCCAGCAGAAAGTGATTTAGATTGCTCCTCATTCTCCCAAAGAACAGCAAGTACAAGAGGAAGAAAAACTCAAAAGTACTACAAAGAAATCATGTGAAGCTTTCATAGTGGAAGAGCCTAATGATTGGAGACAACCCTTCATCGATTATTTCAAAGAAAGCAAATTGCCAAGCAATAAATCTCTAGCCACGCGAATTACAAAGAAGATCCTACGATACACCTATGTTAATGATACATTGTATCGTAGGTCATTTGAACAAATGTTGTTGTGATACTTAGGGAAGAATGAAGCGAACAAGTTATGTCTGAAATTCATGAAGGACTTTGTGGGGCACATCAATCAAGTCCTATAATGGCAGCAAAAATTAAAAGAATGGGGTATTATTGTCATCGATGGTGAAAGATTGTATTGATTGTGCTAAAAGAGGCCATGAGTGCCAAGTCCATGAAAATATCATTCATCATCTGAATCCACTGCACCCAATGGTCACATCTTGGCCATTTGAGTGTTGGGGAACAGATATAATCGGACATATTGATCCACCATCGTCAGCAAATCATTGCTTTATCTTAACAACAACCGCCTATTTTTCCAAGTGGGTTGAAGTAGCTCCGTTTAAAGAGGTTATTACTGATCAAGTCATCGACTTCTTCACTCATAAGGTTGTCTATAGATTTGGTATACCATGATGAGTTATCTCAGACAATGGCCCAGCATTCAAGAGTGCAAAGATCTATAAATTTGCTAATTGATACAAAATCGATTGGCGATACTCATCAATTTATAATCCAAGAGTCAATGATTTGGAAGAAACTTTTAATAAAATACTGATCAAGCTACCCAAAAAGATCCTCATGGGGAAACAAAGAGAGTGGCATATCAAAATAGTCGAGGCATTATGGGCATATAGAACTACTTACAAGATGTCAACAAAAGCAACTCCTTATGCTCTAACTTTTGGAGTCAGCGGTTTTCCACAAGAACTACCATTGAGTAGCCATCGAGTATAATCTCACCCAAGAGGAGAACACACATTTACGGATGGAAGAGCTTGACACACTTGACAAAATTAGACTTCAAGCCCAACAAAGCTTAGAAATCTATCCAACAAGAATGTCTAAAGCCTTCGATGGAACAGTGCATACTTGAACTTTTCAAAGAGGAGAGTTAGTCTTAGTGTTGAGAAGAGCAATAATCCCTCACAAAAGAATCAACAATAAATTTGAAGCTAATTGGGAATGCCCTTACATCGTAGAGAAGATATACAAAGGAGGAGCCTACCAGCTTGTTGATTCAAGTGGTCTGACTGCCACCCATCATCAAGAAGTCATTATCTCAGAAGTATCGTAATGATGCATGATTGTATGATTGGATAAACATTATATTCATGACTCCTCATATATATATATATATATATATATGAAATAGCAAAAAAATTCTCTTGTATTGTCAAAACGCATTTTCGAGTTGCGATGAAATTCTCCCTACAAGATAAGGGTATTTTTATATATTTATTTAGATTGATATCGTGCCTTCTATCGATATCCCAAGATAAAAGTATACATAGGTGGTGATTGACAATAAGTCTCATCTACTCTTATAATTGATATAAAAAGAGATATAAGTACCCATTTATCTTAGCTCGAAAATCCCCCTATCAGACAGTGTTTTTAATTTTTTTATATTAGAAAAGCACTTATGACTATTTTGGGTTGACATCATGACTCATGATGAAATCCTCAAATAACATTTACAATTATATTTATTTATGTCATAGGTGGCTATGCGAATAATATGAAAGATCACGTTCACATAGAGTATGTAGAAGACAACTTCAGAGGCTAGTGTTATCTATCCTCCAAAGTTGATCCAACTGAATGAATTTAAGCGATCCAGATCTGGAGAATTTTTCCAATTGATCTATGAATCAAGTGAGGATCTGAGGAGAGGTCTAAGTAACCACAAAGCATAAACCTATATAACTTCTTCAACAAGTCTGATAAAGTAGCAAGCATAGGGCCGAAGAAGCTATCTTGGAGTTCATAAAAAGCTCACAGCTGAACTGAGAGAACTTTATAGTCAACTAGTCCACTAAAACACCAAGTGTTGGACTGATGACTTCTTGCCATAGACCTAATGCTCGTCTTGAAGACTAGGTCACTAGCTTAAACCTACAACAAGTCTACCAAAATAATAAGCAAATGACCGAAGGTATGCACATTTTTCTGATAAGTCAATTTGGACAAATCAGGTTAATCCTTCAACAAGTCCACCAAAGCGTTAAGCAAAGGACCAAAGGTATGCACATCCTCTTAACAAGTCAAGTTAGACAAATCGGGTCAATCATTCATCAAGTCTGTCAAGCTTGAAGCTAGGACAGAAGGAACCTAAATCACAAAATAAATAAAATTCTTCCTTCACCAAGCCTACTAAGCATGAAACTAAGGCAAAAGGATGATTAAAGACATAAACCACTAAGATGAAACCTTCTTCAAGCCTATCAAAGCGTTAAGCATATGGTTGCAAGTATCTCTCTTCCTACCTGATGAGTCAATAAAAACAAATCAGGTCAAATCTTGTATGGTCAACTAGTTTACAACAAATATAGTCCACTTCATATGCACACCATATTTTTTGGGGGGCATTTGTTGACTTACATGTAAGCTCCATTAGTCAAGTCGAGCTCACAAGCCGAATTCGACAGGCTTCAGATGCAATGACACTTAAATCAAAGTTGAAATACACTTGACACCGCCAAAACCAGTCAGAATGATCTTCGATCAATGAACAAACTTTGACATCACATTCAGAACGCTCAAATTGATCAAAATATACATATTGCATAATTTGAAGGTCGACCGATCAAGAAGAAAATCCACTGATGCGTCGATGCACATATCGAGATTGGGAAGCTATGATGATGCCTAAATGACCTCTGTTCATGAAATTGATCACGGCGTTAGCGTCAAAATGTCAAAACTGATCAAATGAGATTGTTTGCACTCAATTTGGACGAGTCTATGAGAATATCAAGTGATCGGAAGCAACGATGTGTAATTTGAACCAAAATTGACTTGATTCAACACCAACTTCACTCAAATGACCTCCAATCGCGAAACAGATTACATCGTTGAATCTGGAACATCGAATTTACCTAAAAATGGCATCCATATTGCATGAGCTTAATTTTGATGAATTTTTCATATAAATATGACCATGAAAATAACTAAATTCATATATCTATTTTAATATTGATGAAATATGATTTTTAATATTCGAATTATTATAGAATTAATTCAAAGAAATTTGGGCATGAATTTTTTTTCAAAATAGACCTAATTTTATTAAAAATTTTCAAATCCTGCACAACTTAATTTAGAAGAGCAATTAAGGCTCTCAAATTCCATAATTCCTCCCTTATTATTCCTCTAACTCAAGGGATTGAAAAAAGCTATCTTTCCTTCCTTCCTCGTGTTGGAAAGAGAGCACGCAGCTTCCTCCTTGTTGCTCCTACCCCTCCCCTCGCAAGTATTCCCTCCCATCATTCTCTCTCTCTCTCATTCTACCTCGTTGGAGTAGCTTGAATCTGACCTCCTTTCTTTCTTCCACCCATTCTTCAAGCTTTCAGCCCCCTCCCTCTCCTCTCTTTACAACTTATTCCATATCTCGGTTCACATGACCCTTCTCATGACTCTCTTGTTGTTCACACTTGAACTCTCCCATTTTCTCCTCATTCCACAGCTTTCACTCCTGCTTTTGACCTCTAATCTCTCCCAGGTTAGCCATATTTCTATTACACCTTGCTGTAAGCAAAATCCTCATGCCTTAAACCCATCCCACTTCCTCCACTCAACTGAGCACTTCCTGTCCTCTCTTCCAGCCAAACAACATGCAATAGATCCCACCTCCATTACCTCATCTCTTTTGGCATCCCACGATGACATCCCGACCTCTTGTCTTTTATCTTTTTTTTCTTTGTCTCCATACCAAGCCATAATTTACTTCCTCTTACTCTTTAGGTTGGCTCTTCTTCCCTCTTTCCAATTTCATGTGGTTAGTTGTTAGGTGAATAAAGGGAGATATTGGCTTTGATGGTCTGTGTTAATTTGTCCCATTGCCTAGATTAATAAAATCCATGAATCAGGATTTAAGACTGTTCTTTGCATCTGACGGTTGCAAAGGAACGAAAATCGCTCCCACTCTCGCATTTGACTTTTGACTCACAGCATGCACACTCTGCCTGTCTGTCACCTTCCGCAAACACCGTCCCTCAACCACATAACTCAAACGCCCCTCCTCACTTACCTTTTCTTTCAGGACTTAGAGTCCTTGGCAACTCACATCAGTGGTTCATCTCGACAACCACTCTTTTTTATAGCCGAGAGGCAACTTGTCATCGAGCGGGTTCCTCAAGACTATCCCCTGCATTCTTATCCCTTTGATTGGAGCTCAATTCCCTTTTACCATGGCGAGAAAGAACTCCGTCTTTAGGCGGGTTCCTCTCGATTTTCAGCATCTTCCTCCTCCTTTCCCTTCCTCTCTGCATACCTTTCCCAATTTCCTATTCTGACTTTTCCTTTTGCCGCAGTTGAGAAGGAACACTATCATCAGGCGGGTTCTTCTCTCGATCTTTGGCATTTTCCCATTCCCTTCCTTCCTAAGGGTTTACCACTCCAACAAACTTCTTATATGATTGAGTTTAGATGTCAAAATTTATCTTTGTGGTTGGTGATAGATGTGTAAAGAAATGTGTGAAAATTGTATATATACTTGTGCTTCTTTATGCTGGTTTGAAGGCCTCGTCAAGCATATTAGGGCATGACGAGATGAAATTCAACTGTGGTGTCACAAGACACCGCTTATTATGCTCATAAGGGCATCCCGAGTAAGCCAAAAATGTTAGATATTGCTCCCCCTCTGCTGAAATGCTACCAAAATTTTAACTAAATCTGAGACTTAAAAAAAATAGGGGAGAAAAATATTTGCATATATATTTGCTTTTATGCAGGTGATTGAAGACCTCCTTATGCTCATCAGGATGAAACGATATTGAAATTCGGCCAAGGTGCTTTAAAACACCACGTCCTTCGTCACGGGTAAACAAAATAATTTTGATGTATCCCCACACCAGGATTACTAATACCGATGTTGAAATTTTATCAAAATTTTGAGATTTAACATTATGATTTAAATTATGTTAAATATAAAATATAAAGTCTTAAAGAAAAATAAAAAATATAAATAAACTTGAAAATGAATTTGAAAAGTAAAAATAAAATTGAAAATCAGATTTTGAATAAAAATAGAGATCAAACTCAAGTGAACCTATAAAACTTGAAATAAACTTGAATTCTTTTGATATACACGAATCAAAACTCATAATATTTTGCTTAAAATAATCAAAAAGAAAAATCATAGTGAATCATTGAAAATTTATACTGGGATTAAAATATAACTTATAAGCATATAAATGTGGTTCAAGTGAGGCTTGAAGCTAACTCCAAACTCATAAGAAACTTGCAATAAATTTGAATTTTGGTTATATATATTGATCTCTTGATGTGGAATTTAAAATAAAGTCAAATTGGGTTTGATCACTTTTATATAAAGACTGGATAACTCTCATAAGTGCAAGAATATTATTCAATGGCTTACTCACAAGAATAACTTGTTGGCTTGGTGATAGTCATGAATGTTATATTCCAAGTCTATCCAAGTCTACTTGAATTTGTATTTTAATACAAAACTAGGGGGGCGAGGAGATCAAATGAAATTTATAAGAGATCTATGATGAAGTTAAATAACATGTTGTGAGGCATAGTTAAAGTTCCTTGATGAATAATTGAAAGATTCGAACAAGAGCTGTTTGCTTTAAACTAATTGTAAGATAAATTCTCAAATATGAAAGAATTCAAACATGCTAATAAATGAATTTGAAAACTTGGAGAATTAAAAAATTCAACAAGTAAACTAAGGGCGAGTAATATTTTAAATTAAAAAGCCTTCAGACATCACCGGATTCACAACACATCATATAAGCAAACAGAAGGCATTAGTTAAGGCTTCAATTGAACCCTTGCATATATTATGAAATAGGATTAAAACTCAAATTCAATGTTTTTTTAAATTCTTAAATACACCTCCTGACTTATACCAAGCACCTAAAATTTGTGTATGAGGATGTTGCGCGGGTTTAAGAAGAAAAAAAGAGAAAAATGATGAAACCGATTCAATCATTTATGACTATATGCATGCAAGCTAATGAATGTCTCCATATGCTAGTTCAAGCTAATGAAAGATATAAATATTCAACTCCATAGAATGTGATCATAATAGGCCCAATCTTCTATGTTTGAAATTGAGTTGATAGGGTCTACTAAATAATCAACTTCTAAATGAATTTAAATTACATCATATAATAAGATCCAATCCTCTATATTTGTAATAGAGTTGACAAGGTCTGTTATGATATCAATTTTCTAAAGAATTTAAATTACACATAAGTCATATACCCGATCTTCTACTAGCAAATGAGTAGAGTTGACAAAGTCTACCCCGATGATGGCTGCGTTGATTAAAAATCTCAATCAGAGGGGATATTATCATCAAAAGATGCTTGAGCTCTAAATTAATTCATCTTAAAATTAAATTTTAACTAAGTTAATATCTGAACTAAATGAAATTCACTATTTTAATGATTAAAGTAAACAATCCATCCACTCATCCACCATCGTTTGTTGTGGATGACGGATTAAGAAAACTCTAGCTCACAAAGGAGTTAATGTCAAGTCAAATAAATCACTATATTCAAACTCAAATAATCTCATACCAGTAAAGATGTGGCTCGTGTCCTCTATCTGCATGGTTTGGCTAGTAGGCTCCACATACGATGTGGTTACGACTATACTCCTCTAATCGGGTGGTTGCCACCAAATGACACAATTATATTATGGTCACGATTGTAGCTCGTATGCTCCATAATGGCTCAGCCCTTTGAGTTATGAATCATAGGGTATATTTCACAACCTTTTGTTTAGCTAAGATAGATTTAAGATTATCTCCTTAGATAAACACAACCTCAAGTCTACAAGGATTTCTGGGATGACGTAACTCATGTGTTATTGATAAGGATCATTCTCAGTTGGATTACTCCTCGACTAAGTAGCTAGAGGCTGATAACCGGATGATGAAACCATGGGATGTAGATCGGACATGTCATCATTCCCCCAACCATCCGCTTTAAGTTAAATAATTATGAATTTCATAAATTCTAAATATCAAAATTTAAACTCCACATGCTGCTACTATATACTATGTATTTAGCGATCTAATGACTAGCTTTAATCAAAAGTTCTTTCTCAGCATTGGGAGAGGTAATTAACTATAGGCACTTGCACCTATAGAAAACCTAGAACCAGATCTAAAAGTCCTCACAAAATAAAGATAAAATCTCTAGGTAGTGTTTTATCTACTATTTTATCTGCCATCTGTAAATTACACTGACACATCTAAATCATACTCTCTTCATTCGTGAGATGTCAGTGGCGAATTTTCGAAGCCCACAATATTATCATTTAAAGCTCATTAATGAGCTCACTAAGGAGCTCAGTTATGGCTTGATTACGACTTGGTTAAGGCATGTTCGTGAACAGTATTATTAAAATTATTAATTTTTTAAGCTTAATAAGCTTTAATTGATACAAGTCATGTATATTTCTCAACAAGTTTCTCACAAACAAGCTCGATTAAAGCTTGATTAAAGATCCTTTATTTCATTAAATGAGCTGCTCGTTAACAAGATCGATCCAATTTGAACCAAGCTCATGAAAAAACTCAAATCAAGCTCAAGCTCGATAATGGTTAAATAAGCTTAAGCTTGAACATCATTCGAAAAAGCTCAAAAAGAGCTCGAGCTCGATAATGTTAAATAAGCTCACGCTTGGGCATGTACATACCCAGGTTGGCTCAATTTGTTTTCGGCGTTAGCTAAAACATTAAAAATATTGGTATCAAAAAGTAGATTCAAATCATAGCCACTTACTAGTCAAAATACATTTCTCAGACCTCAAAATAATATTGCAACACAACTCCTTAGATAAAATCATAATCATTTTATCATTGCAATTAAGATTATCATTATAATTTTAATCTATAAAAGCTCAAATTTGATGGAAATATTACTTAAAATAATATTCTGAGAAGCCACTCTTCTTAGCTAGTTTATGTCAAAGGTCATATGATCTACTTCATCTAAACATTTAAAGTAACTGCAAATATCTTTTGATCTATTGAAGAGACAAAGATAAAAATCTTCTCCCATAATTTTTAAGTAGAATTCAAAAGAATATTTTAATCTCAATTTTGTCAAAGTGCTACAATATATTTTGATTCCCAGAAAAATCTATGAAGCCTTAATCTACTCAAGAGTTCTTCAACTTAATCTAGGTTTTGCATAAGAGATGCAAATTGTCTTGATTTCTGTCCATTCAAATTAAGTCACCACTGAGGATGAGAGAACTAACCTTATTAAAAAATTGATTTCATTATAGCCCATTCTCAAAAGTAGATACATATTAAGAAAATGCATCTAAATATGAATTGTACTAAACATACTGGAAAAATGGGTTTTTTACATACATACCACTGAAAAATATGTAATTACTTAACATATAAAATATTAATATTACTTGTATACCCTGCTAAATCACTTCGTTGCTCAAATTTAACATTCTGTCACACTAAACATTATGTCCTAGAGGTGAAACGAATTGGGGTTTTCACAAAAGTTTTTTTCACTTTGACTCGTGGTGGAAGGTATCAATTTCTCTTCCTTGTTATTTCTTTTATCTCTAGCTTTCCATTTCAATTAGTTGTAGCTTTCCATTTCAGTTTGTTTTTGTTCTCTGTTTTTTGTTTTTTGTTTTTTTTAATTTCAATTATTGGATTTTCTACATCAATGTTTAGGTTGAAATTTGTATGTGATTTGAGATATATGATGCTTACTTAGGGTCCGTTTGGTATAGTTGTAACTGTTTGAGAGACAATTGTGAAGTTGCTGCAGAAGAAGCTGGTGGCATAAAGTTGTTATTGCTGAAGTTGTGATTCTATTTGAAAAACTCAGTTGAGAATATATTATGTTGTAGCTATTTTTGAAGAAAAGATTAAAATATCCATATAAATATATGAGCTGAATAATATGAAACAGAATGATGAAAAATAGGATAACTAATATTCATATATAGTCATAAATCAACTAAATTATATTAAGAAATTAAACATCACTTAATAAATAATACTAATATTAAAATTATAAGTGCAACAACTAGTGCGATCAAAATATTAAGCATGTTATTCTCTTGATTAAATCATTTAAAAAAAATTTCTCCAATGCTACTCTCCAAGCATGATCATTTTTGAAGTGTCGCCCTCGTATTCATCAACTCATTTAAAATAGTTGCAATCATTTTCTGTTCTATTTCTTGGACACCTGAAAAATCTTCTCTCATAATTTTCTTCTTTACGTGAAGTGAATACATAACATTGCAAATCATAGTTGCAATACACAGCTTTGGAGGCAGTAGAGATCCTTGAACTCATATTTTCTGAGATAAATTTGTATTAGTAATCAAAATATTAATATGAGAGTGGTGACATTGTAAAATAATTTGACATTGATAATTAACCAGTTATTTATAAAAATTCTGAAAGAAGTATTACAACAAAGATAACTTGTTCCAATAGGCATATAGATGTGAACATATAGAGTTTAAATTACCATATAAAATAAGGGTTACATAAGCCAATTATAAATAGTAATTAAATCTAATCTAATCACTAACTAAAGCATATGTAATTTGCTTGTTGACCAATATGTATGCTCCCGCTGACCTCACGAATTGAATTCAACCAACTTCGGATGCGATGATGCGCAAATCGAAGCTGAAATACACTTGACGCCATCAAAACTAGTCGAAATGATCTTCGATCGATGAACTCATCGCGCGTAACGCCAAAATTGATCATAATATACATATTGCATAATTACGGCCAACCATCAAGAAGAAAATTCACGCCTACGCATAACGGTGAAGTCGCAATGATACTCAAACTACCTCCATTCACAAAATTGATCATTAGTTAGCATGAAACATTATTTAAAAATTTGGACGAAATATATTTGATAACTTTGAACAAAATTACTCTAGTGATTAATCATGAATGGATTAATGAATTGATTATTAATTTTGATACATTATATGGGTTTAATTTACACAAGATTCATAAGAATTTTGACATGATATCGCGGAAATCAAACATCAAATTTAATTAAACAAAGTTCGATTTATTTTAAATTATTAAATGATTAAATTAGAATTTTTGCATGAATAGGAATTCGTAATTAGATTATACTCTTCCCATAAATGCTCTTCAGTCACGTTCGAAATTGTGCTCCAATTTTGAAAATCTCGCCTAAATACACATGGAAACTAGTTAATCAGCAATTAGGTCTCCTAATCCCCTTTTTTCCTCCCAAGATAAAGAGGCAGCTAGAAATTTTTTCAGCAGACACCAAACCTCTCACTTGCTCCCCGCCAACCTCAGAATCTCCTCCAAGCTCTCCGCTTCTTCTTCCATGCAGTGGTTTTCCTCTCTTTCTATTCCCACTCTCTCCTCACCAACTCAGACTGACGCTATTCAAAAAACTAAACTCCTCATCTCGCCAAGATAGTCGATCAAAACCCTCTCTCCCATTAAGAAATCTCATTGTGAGTTTCTCCTCGATCGCATTCTCTTTTTTTTCGTGTCATCTAGTTCTGGTCTCAGCCTCTACATCTTCTTCATCATCTTACCATTCCTTGTGTTGTTACCTCTATATTTCTACCACCAGTGCCATCCAATAAATATGTTTCTCCTCACCCTCTTCACCATATCCATCAATTTCACTGTGGGCTTATCATGCGCATTCACCAAAGGCAAAGTTATTCTTGAGGCAGCTATTTTCACCGCAAAGGTTGTCATCAGCCTCACTCTTACATCAAGGCCAAGAAAGGTCATGATTTCAAATTTTCTACCCCATATTATTTTCCTCACTCATCGTACTTATTATTTTTACTCTCATCCAGATCTTCTTCCTGTTAGCAAGAATCTCATATATGATCTATGGTGGCTTAGCAGCTCTCATCGTTAGTGGCTATATCATTTATGATACAGATAATTTGATTAAACGCTACTCCTATGATGAGTACGTATGGGATGCGGTTGCGCTGTACCTCGACATCATCTACTTGTTCTTATTTCTTCTTACTCTTTTCAGAGCTGTTGGTTCTTGAGTGAGTAATCATAAATACCAACAAGATTATCAAATATAAGTTGCCCCATCTCCATCTCTAATCCCGCCAAAGAGCTCCCGCAGCCCGCTAGCCCTCCAACCACATAACTCAAACACTACCCTCCCTCATTCACCTCCTATTTCTACAACCTAGAGTATACGAGAGAACTCTACTATCGTGTGTTCTTCTGAACCACTCTTTCAGAGGTAGAGATGTCATCATATGCCTCAAGACTATCTTTTGAACTATTCTATATCCCTTCTTGATTGAGTCCACCCTTTGTCAGAGAAAGAACTCATCGAAGGTTCCACTCAATTTCCAACAACTTCCTCTTTCTTTGCCTTCCTCTCAGCATACCTTTTCCAATTTCCTACCCCGATCATCCCCTTTGTCATAGCCAAGAGACAATACTATCATCAGGCGGGTTCCTCTTCTAGGTTTCCAACATTTCTATTATTCCTGCACCCAAACAACCTCTATTTCCTTCCTTGCAAGCGACGGGAACCAAGAAATAACACCATCATCAAGTGAGTTCTTCTCTAGATTTTTGGCATTTCCCCACCTATTCAATCCAAATAATCAACACTCTAACATCTCCTATTCAATCTCTGCTAGTCGAACTCACACAAAATAATTAGTGTTGTGGATTATGGATGTATGGAAATATGTGAAAAATATATACATATGCTTGTGCTTCTTAATGCTGATTTGAAGGTCTCATCATGCTCATCAGGGCATCATGAGATTAAATTCGGGTGTTGTTGATTAATACACGCCAATTTTGACAGTGCAAAATTATTAGATTTTAAGTATGTAGAATTGCATATATATATATATATATATATATATATATATATATATATATATATATATGTTGCTTTTATATAAAGGAAGACCCCACTAATGCTCAATGAGCATGGGTATGAAGATCAATATGGTGTCGCAAGACACCTTCCTACACACTCAATAGATATCTGCAAGCCAAATTAGTTTCGATGTATTCACGAGAGCATCAAATGTTGCCAAAATTTTCATTAAATTTTTAACTTAAAAGGAGGGATGGCAGGGAAGAATCAAGATTCATTTAAAAAAGAAATCAAGCACATCAAAAATAAATAATCTAAAATAAAATTTGAATGATTTGAAATTGCATATATATGTTTGCTTTTATGCAGGTGATCGAAGATCCACTAATGCTCAATGAAGCTTAGTAAGATGAAGTTTTGTCGTAGACACCATCCACTATGCTCAATAAGGCGTACCGTGTAAGACAAAGTGGTTATGATGTAGCCCCCTATGCAGGGATGACGTTGGAATACTGTTGAAATGCTGCCAAAATTTTGATTAAATTTTCATACTTGCAAACAAAATTCAAGCTAAATAAATAGCGCTAACTAAGCTAGCTAAAATAAAATTGATATCAAATTGAATTTTAAATTATAAATGAGAATGAATTTGAAGATTACATTTCAAATAAAGAAAGATGGATTGAACTCAAACAGATTTATGAACTTGAAGCGAATTGAATATTTTAGCTGTAAATATAAATTTGCCACTTCAATATATATTATTCTAAGGGATCTAATAAGATATTGGAACAATTTAAAATGCCTTCCATGCCACCGAATCTGTAACTCTTTGTACAAGTAGACAAAAAATGTTGGCTTAAATTTTTAATAGACTTCAAATGAATTAATTTTGCATAAATTATGGAGCCAACTATCACTCAATTCAAGTTCTTCAGAATTTGTGTAATCATTTGAAAGAAATAAATTCTTGAACAAAATATAAAGCAAACTTCAATTCAATTTGAGCTTTTCAAAAATTGCATGGATTCTAATTACCAGTCCCAAATGAGCAAATCTCGTGAGTAGTGTCTTATCTACTATTCCATCTACCTTCTAAAAATTTGACCAACGCATCAAATCAAACTCTCTTCATCGAGAGGTGAGAATTTTCGTGAGCTGATTTCTGAACTGCTTGAAGACTGATTTCCCTTTCCATCTTTGGCTAGTCAAATTTGATATATAGTGTAGTGGAGTATAAATAATCAAAATTAAAATTTAGTCATAAAATAAAATCTCTAATGAACATAATTGTTTATTGAGTATGATTTTATTTGCTTGAAATTTTCTTTTAAATATGTTTTATTTCGTTATGTATCAGATTTTGAAAGTATGGGGTAGAATATTTATTTCGGATTATTGATCCCCATCTTTCATCTGTGCATATGGATCTTCATAATACTCCATTCGTTGTGAAGCTGAGCCACAGATATAACATCCATCTGGCTAATGCTATTATTAACACTAGAGATGTTAGAGCTACCATTCCATTTGTAGTGTGGACTTTTCAACAATTACAACTAAAGTTAGTCAATCGTGATAAGATTTGCCACGACATCAACCCGCGCAACAGAAAAAATTTACTAAAATACATCGAAGCTCTAAAAGATTTTTGTGTTTGAAATATTGGGATATTCTGACACTCTGACTATGAAGAGAACTGTTATTGGGCAGAAAATCTCAATCATGCCTGTAAACACCACTTTGCCAATTGAACCTTTCATACCATGAAAGCATGATCATGAAGCTTCCTCGTATGGAGGAAAATTAACAAGAAGGTAGAGAAGAAGGATGAATAGCAAGCTACGAGCTGAACAACTGTTGTCTGAACAACCTACTATGCAGTTAGCCTCAGAACCAGAAGTGAGTATACCCACCCAGAATAAATTCGAGAACCTAAAATGGGTAAAGAGGAATAGCTCTACTGGTGAGTTGAAACTTTTTGGGATCCACCACTACGTCAAGCTTTGGTTCCCCAAAAGAAAATTCCTGAAATCTTATCCACTAGAGTGCATCGAGTGCTGAAAGTTGCAAAGGAAATAGGCCTAATGAAAAGGAGGGTCCAAAGACCTATGATGATTAAAGCTGATAATGTTTCATCTGGTAGACTACCACCTATTGTGAGAGCTCATGATCGATTCAATAAAATCTCATACGGTGAGCATCAATGCGTAACACCCAGACCATATGTCACGGAATCCACTTTCGAAAGGTCCCAACAGAACGGTAAGGAAGCTTAGAGGCCAGGCCCCAAAGAGAAACTGTTGAAAATAAAGAAAGGGGCATGACATCTGGTTCACACTCCAAGAAATCCGCCGATGATAAGAACCGACAAAAAATAGGTTTAGAAGAAGAAATCTAATGATGATGAATTTTAGGATGGCCGACATCCAGGTGAACATTCCAGGGAATCCCATCGTTGGTCAACCAAATCTCCATGAAAGAAAATTAATTTTGATCGTAGCCCTCCGATTAAAGAGAGGTTTATCTCGAATCCAGAGCCAAAAATTCACTAGAGGAGATGTTCTGAAGTCAAATTAGAAGACGATGAAGAATATGATGAGGATAATATGGAAGTGAAAGTGTGTACAAAGATGTTGGAGAACCATCTAGTGCATACAACACCATATACGTGGAGCCATACCTTCTATTCATATTGAAGAACCATAGCAAAAAATGAGGAGCTTCAAGTGCATCCTCGGGTGATGAAGAGGAGGAAGAACTGGAAAGAGAAGAAGATAACTCTCTCTTTACCGACACTACCATATTCACCCAAATACATAAATGAATGCAATGACAGATGAAGGCAAAGGATAGGGATATCATCCAGTTAAATGCAAAGATGAACCAAATGATGGCACAAACAAATATGATGCTACAGATGATGCAGAGAAATTTCATAGCAGTACCAGCATCTACTCCACCTGCCAACCATCCGACAGCTTATGCTACATTTGTTGATCCACCAATTAACTTAGTGCCTCAAGCTTCCAGAGCATAGAATGCACCCGAAAGGAGAAATGAAGTCAATCAGCTAGCTTCTCAACCCACCCCTCAAGATGTGCGTAGCATATCTAAGCCCATGGAAATAATTCAATTGGAAACAATTATAAATGAAAAGATCAAACCTGTCATTGCCTCTAACCAGGCAAAAAAATTGGTAAGCAAAGGTTCTCCATACCCGGCAGAGTACGATCAAGTGACATACCCTAAGGGTTATTCAATGCCTAAATTTAATACATTCAATGGCACTGAGAACCCCAGACAACACATGGCACAATTTAAAATAACATATGGTAATACAGGAGGCAATGATGCACTACTATTCCGCCAGTTCGTTAGTAGTTTAACCTCAACTGCTTTTAAATAGTATGTTGAATTACCTAATGACTCAATCAAGACTTTTGCTAAATTAGAAATGGTGTTCGTTAAGAGATTCATCAATGAAATTAAAAAGATTACAATTAGAATAAGAAGAAAAGATGAGTCAGTGACTAAATATATTTCACTTTGATAAAATATGAGCATGAAATGTGAACAACAGCTAGAAGAGGAATATGCAATCCAATTATTGATGAGTAACATTGATGATAAGATGACATTATATTTATGTATGACCTCTATCTCAACATTTGAAGAGTTATTAGACTGAGTGGCAAAGTTTGAAAAGCTAAATCGCTCAAAACCTGAGGGTCACTCAGAAAAGTTAAAGAGGAATAAATTCTCAGACTCAAGGAGGAATGAGTCTCATACAACCTCCTACACCGAAAGTGGGAAAGCAGCAACTTATAATGTTGATAAAGAAAAATAGCCTGCTTATGCGGATGAACGGGGAAAGTAATCAGTTAAATGAGAGATGATGAGCAAGTGCCCTCATCTATAAAAGATAAGATGAATAAGGAATACTTATTCAAGAGGGAAAGTGTGGCTAAGTTATTCCGCCAAGCGCTTAAAGCAAGATTAGAATTGTCAGAATCCAAAAGACCTAAAGAGTTAGGTCAAACTGATAATCCAAATTATTGTCCATATCATCGGGTGATTAGCCACTCGACTGAAGATTGATATGTCTTTAAGGATTGGTAGAAGAGAAAATATAGAAAGGGTGAATTCACACTATCTGATAGCGTCCTCGTTCATCCAAAAGAGAATCTGCCATAGTGGTTACATCCACTTCAGTACCATCGATGAAAGAGAAAGAAAAATAAAAAGTAGTACAACTAGAGTAATGGGAGATAGTAGTTTCTAAGAAGACCGGAAAAATGCTAAAGAAGCTAAAAGATGTCCCTGGTGTTAAGTGATAATCACCCCTTGAACCTATATTAGACTTAAAAGAAATTCCTAAACCAAGCATTTTAGCTTCTCAGCGGTATTTTGATAAGGCTACTCCATCGCAGCATAAGGAGCAGTTAGCTAAACATAAACCTCATAAATCAAAGAAGTCAACTAAGAAAAAGAAGATCAATAAGAGAACTATAACTCAAAAGACCATCAATAATCTAGAAGAGGATCGTCAATCGATGAGACAGACTATCAGACTTGCTGATTACATGTCAAAACTTTGGATCACTGAGTAAAATGAAGAAGGAAATAGTATTGAAAACTTTCTTCCTAGAGAAATGTGTCGAGTTATTTTTATGGTGTCGAACAGCCCCCAATGTGGTCCATCCCTGGATAATTGGAATTAAGCATCTTTGAAAAATGCAATATGTAAAAACGAATTCAAGAAGTTTGTCCCGCCAAGCAGGAGAACTCCTAAGCCCATAACATCAAAGTCATGCTTTATGGTGCGACAAATAGAATTTAGTTTAGAAGAAGACTTATGTTTTCTTGACAAGGACGAGTCTGAGCTTTCAAAGACATCCCAAATGGGCTGCTCGAAGCTTGGTAGTGACTTTGAAGCATCCGCACAGTCTTCCGGGGTAGATGGTGACTCTGAAGGAGCTACCTCATCTGAAGAGTCTGAGCCAAATAAAGTAGTTCAAGTGCGATTAAGAAGTTGTAAGATACTACCATTTCCATTAAGTAAAGGGTCATCTAATAAGCACAAAATCATAAATGAAGACAAAAATATTAAGTTAATGAAGATATCATCCCTAAAGTTAAGAAGAAAGAAAATTCAGGTAGAGGAATCGATTATAATATCCTATCACATCTAAGAAATATTCATATACAATTGAGTGTGTACGAGGCTCTCTTGATGTCGAAGGACCTTCAAGAAATACTGATTCAAGCTCTTAAAGATCCAAAGATATATGAAGCTTATTTTGCTAAACGACACATGACTGAAGTTTTTCAAGCTCAAGATCTCCCGATGATCACTTTCTTTGAAGAAGATCTTATGCTCGGGACAACGAAACACAATCGCCCATTATATGTAGCTGCAGAAAGTGATGGAATTATGATCAACTGAATCCTGATTGATCCAAGTTCATTAGTAAATCTTATGAGTCTACGAGCACTTAGGGGGTTGTCCCTAGACATTCAACATCTTGGATGAATTAAATTGATGGTCCATGGCTTCAATGAAATGGGACAGAGGACTCTCGGATCTTTCATTCTACCGCATAGGTTTGGAGAACTCTATACCCAAGCTAAATTTCATGTGATAGATGCCAACACCTCATTCAAAGCTCTATTAGGCCATCCTTGGCTCCATGAATATGGTATGGTTCCGTCTACTCTACATCAATGTATGAAGTATATAAGAAACGGAGCAGAACACATGATTCTTGGCACTATTCAACCATTTACAGTTCATGAGGAAAAAATTTATGAGGATGCAAAGTTATTTCTTTCAAAAAAAAGTAAGCCTCAGAAATCTATAACTCCAACTTCAAAAACTACAAAGCAACACAAAGAAGAGAAAGAGCGAAAAAGTAAGAATGAAGGATGCATTAAATCTCCTTAAAACTTATGACATGTCACCAAAGCTGAAAAGACATGTCCCTCATTTGGGAAATGATATAGAAGAAGAAGAATATATTCCAATTAAACTCAAGGAGAAATGTGCCTTCAACAAAAACAAATGATATAAATTACACTGATTCCAATTATGATTTTGAGTCCATCTATACACGTGAATTTCAATGTGTCTCTTCTAGAAGGGCAGCTAACCTATTAGTATCAAACGATTCATTTGTAGTTACATTGGTTCCTCCTTAATATTTCAAAGAAGTCACATCATGTGATGTTCACAACATTGAGGAACTAAAAATATTTTATGTACCTCCACTACGTAGGAGCAACAGATTGGGAACCTCATTCTATAGATCTGAGGAATGTTAACACTATGATTCTGAATGGCTTAATCAATACTCAGAATCTGAAGAGATGGTACCCACAAAAATGCTGAGATACTATCCTAAAAAAATCTGAAGGATGATGCACAAACTTGGAATCGATATTAGAACTGATAGATGGCGAGCTCTCTTCTTTGATAACTTATAGAGTTCAAAGAGTCCATTGACCTCTCAAGGAAGTGATAATTATACCACTAAGGGTCTTGGATACATCCAACAAAAGCATCATCAAAGGAATACTTGATATACAATAATCGAAAGTGAGATTAAAACTAAAATTAAAAATGGAGTTGACTTTTGTAAATTCATTCACGTGATTGATGGGAAGTAGAAGCTGAACCAGTACCTGAAGAACTTGAAGATGGTGGGAAGACGTTTACCACAAACGAGTTGAAAGAAATTAATTTGGGGATTGAAGAAGAACCCTATCCAACCTTCGTTAGTGCCCTTCTGCCTGACGATAAGGTTGAAATAATAAAAATATTACTTTGAATTAGGACCGCTTTTGGACATATTTAAGATGGCTTATCCGATGTGATAGTTCACAATCTAGCTATCAATCCTGATTCAATACCAGTCAAGCAAACTCTTAGAAGAATGAGGCTGGATGTTGAAGAATAAGTGGTCGCAGAAACAAAAAAGCTAATTGAAGCAAGTTTTATTCGCAAGGAGTAGTATGCATATTGGATAGCCAATATCATTCCTATAAAGAAGAAGAATGGTCAGATTCAAGTCTGCATCGACTTTCGAGATCTAAATAAGGCATGCCTAAAAGATGATTTCCTACTCCCTATGTCATAATTTCTAGTGGATAACACCTCCAACTATGACATGTTCTCATTTATGGATGGATCATCCGAATATAATTAGATCAAGATGGCTCTTGAAGATGAGAAATATATATTATTCAGAACACCAATTGGTATTTATTGTTACACAGTCATGTTGTTCGGATTGAAGAATGTTTGAGCTACATATTAGAGGGCCATGGCACGCATCTTCGATGAGTTGATTTATCAAAAGATAGAATGCTACGTTGATGACCTCGTCGTTAAAAGCATTGATAAAAAAGAATCACCTTGAAGATTTAAGGATTATTTTTGAAAGGATCAAAAAGTATGATCTCAAGATGAATCCTCTCAAGTGTTCTTTTGGGGTTTCCTCAAAAAAATTTCTTGGATGTGTTATAAGACAGAGGAATTGAGATTGATCCCAACAAAATCAAGGCCATCGTGGAGATGCCTCCACCAAGAAAGAACCCTTCACTCTTTTGCAAGGACAACTCACATTCATTGGCATTTCATATCAAACCTGTCGGAAGATCAACCTTTTCAAAGCTAATGAAAAAAACATTCAAATGGGATGAGGAATGCCAAGAAGCATTTGAGAGAATAAAAAGTATCTACTCAATCCACCAATTCTAGCAGCTCCTATCTCAGGGAGACATTTTATCTTATACACTGTAGCCTTAGAGGAGTCCCTTGGGGCTTTACTTGCTCAACATAATGAAGAAAATAAATAAAATTTGATATACTACATTAGTCAAAGATTAGTAGGAGCTGAAATACGCTACTCTCCAATAGAGAGGCATTGTTTGGCACTGATATTTACAATTTAGAAGCTTCACCATTACATGCTTTCTCACAAATCACACTAATCTCGAAGGTTAATCCGCTGAAGTTCTTGATGATGAGACCAACATTGACAGGTTGTTTAGCTCGATGGGCAGTACTCTTATTATAATTTGATATTATGCATTAGAAAGTAGTGAAGGAATAGATCTTGGAGACTTCCTTGTGCATCTATCCCGGTGACTCACGCTTAATGATGACTTGCACGAGATTCTATCTATTAATGAAAGAAAAGGCTGCAGTCGGAGATGTATTTTGATGGGCATCATCGATCAAACCGGGACAACCTCCAAACCTACCCAAAGCGGTATTGACCTCATATTCATAACAAAGAAAGACATTCATATGACTTGACTGAACCTTGAACCAATAATGAAGCCGAGTATGAGGCTTTATAGCGAGTCTTGAAGAAGTTATTGTCATAGATATCCAAATTTGTAAGTTTTTGGAGACTCTCAGCTGATCATCAATCAAGTTTTGGGAATCTATAAGATCACTAAGCTTGAGTTAGCTTATTATCATAAGCAAGTTCTCGAGCTAATGACACAAATTTTGAATGTTACATCAACTCAAGTCCCTCAATCCAAAAATAGTAAAGCAGACTGCATAGCTAAACTAGCTAAAGAGATGACAAGCATGAATGACGAGCACGTGTTGATAGAAGTCTTCACTCATCGAGTTCTACAGCCAGTAAATTCATATTCCCCACGGGTAGAGGGGACATCAAACTCAATCCAGTATGAAGCAATTCAAATTGCTCCTTATTCTCCCGAAGAATAAGTATAAGAGATAGAAAAGCTCAAAAGTACTAAAAAGAAATCATGTGAAGCTTTCATAGTGGAAGAGCCTAATGATTGGAGACAACCATTCATCGATTATTTCAAGGAAAGTAAATTATCGAGCAATAAATCACTAGCCACATAAATTATGAAAAGGATCCTATGATATGTCTATGTTAATAATACATTGTACCGTAGATCCTTTGAACAAATATGGTTGTGATGCTTAGGGATGGATGAAGCCAACAAAGTTATGTCTGAAATTTATGAAGGACTTTTTAGGGCACATTAATCAGGTCCTGAAATGGCAACAAAAATCAAGAGAATGGGATATTATTGACCATTGATGGTGAAAGATTGTATTGATCATGCCAAAAGGTGCCATGAATGCCAAGTCCATGGGAATCTCACTCATCAACCTCTGAATCCACTACATCCAATGGTCGCATCTTGGCCATTTGAGTGTTGGGGAACATATATAATTGGGCCTATTGATCCACCATTGTCAGCAAGGTCATTGCTTTATCTTAGCATCAACCGACTATTTTTCCAAGTGACAAAAGAGGTTACAACGATTAAGTCATCAACTTCTTCACTCATGTTGTCTATAGATTTGGTATACCACGAGAGTTATCATAACAATGGCAAAGATTCAAGAGTGCAAAGATCTATAAATTCACTGATGATACAAAATTGATTGGCGATATTCATCAATTTATAATCTAAGAGCTAATGATTTGGAAGAAGCTTTTAATAAAACACTGATCAAGCTACTCAAAAAGATCCTCACGAGGATAAAAGAGAGTGGCACGTCAAATGCTCAAGGTGTTATGGGAATATAAAACTACTTACAAGATGCCAACTAAAGTCACTCCTCATGCTCTAACTTTTGAAGTCGAAGCAATTTTTCCACTGTGGTATTTTTTTTGAGATATGGGACACCATGCAGATCTTAGGTGGATGAGTGGCTTTACCCTTAGAGATAGAATGCAAAATGAGTATGTCGGAAAAAGTTATAGCTTGGTAGATAATATTATGGGAGAGTCTTAGATGGTTTGGCCACATAAAGCGTATGACAGAGAGTAGATGCATTAGATTTGCCTTATGTTAAGAAAGGTAGATACTAAAAGACTTGAGATGTATAAAAAATGATCTTAGTATACTTGAATTAAATGAGAATTTGACAAGAATAGACACAATAAGATGAAGGATTCATGTAAAGCCAACCACCAAGTGATTTGTTGTTGTTGTTGTTGTATATGGGACACCATGATCTTAGGGGTACTTATTGAAGTGATTGAGTACAACATTAAAGAATGATGTACTATGAAAGATAGAAATCACCACCATAATGGACATTCACCTAATAAGAACTCCTGACATGATGGATCTTCAATATACCGAGATCTTTCCCTTACTTTACATGAAAAAGAAAAGTAGGGTTTTTTTTAAGTTGGGTTTGTTAAGTTTCCCATGGAGGCAAGCTCTCATAGTTAATTACATCCTAAGAAATGAGAATTTCTTAAGAATACTCTTGATTAAAGTAGACAATTAGGGTCTCCAAAAATTTTAAGGTTAATACTATCAAAGGATTGACTGTTTTACAAAACCAAATGGGATAGATCAAGGAGAAGGCTTATTATTGGAAGTCAAAGGGAGATGGGTAAAGAATACTCATGATACTAAGAAGTCTAGTAAGCAGTCCAATCTATCCTATGATTGGGCTTCATATTTTTGAAATTGAAGAGAGTTAGTTGTTTGAGTTGAAATTTTATTATAATACTAAGACTTATAATCCCACAACATAAGATTGTGGAAACACCTAAGATGTGAGAATTTAAGCTTGTAGCCCGAAGAAAATAGCTACCTCAGATCCTAAATCTAGGGAGCTTTAGCGAGGGCCAAAGCACGACCTAAATCTAAGGCAAAAATGGGTATATAATTACCTCCATAGAGAGAATAAACCACTAACTTTACTTATTACCGCTGAGTGGCGCCAACTAACCTCCTACACTTTAAATCCATGTAGGCAAGTGTTATGCTTTGCAAGATAGCATTATTTATTTAGAGAGAAACTAAGTCCTTAAACTCACTCCCTAAGAGACTAGAGCATGATATAAAATCATGACTTAATATAATACAAATTTTATCAAATTTATTTCATTCTTTTGGACTATTTATTTTACACAGATATGAGATTTTATGCTAACATGAGAACTTGATTATCAAATCAAAGAGGTGTTCTTCCATCAAAGCCTCACAAGTTAAGCCTTTATTCTCTAGCAGAGCCCCTCTAACAAGAGTCAAGAATATAACATACATGATGTTATACATACAATCATCGAGCTAAGGGGTTGCTAAATATTTTGTTATTTTAATTTAATTCTTAGGATTTTATGTGATGTTATGAGTTATTTTAAAATTTTAATTATAAGTTATTAATTGGGGTAGAAAAATTAATTTCATCGCATCGGCCACACATTCAAACATCAAACATGAAGAAACTAAAAAGCATGTAAATTCTAACAATAAACAAATATAAAACAATTTTAGACTACCATAAAAGAATAAAAGACAGTGGGGTCCTGTGACACCTCAAAAGAGAAAAATATACAACCCTCATACATAAGAATATACTTCTTTTGATTTGATTTGTTATCACACTAATCTTCACCCTCCTAATCACCTAACACTAATCTTAATATAAAATTACATAAAAAAAAATAAATCTAGCTATCAAAATAAAATAAAACACATACAACCCAGTATGAATAATTTTGACTTAGTACCCACACAGGGTACCCTCCCTAACATGGGTCAGAAGCAATTTGCACAACAAAAGTATTTATATTTTTTACGCAAGCACAACCCTAGAAAATATGAAGTTAATAACTCAACTAGTAAAACATACACCCTAACATCCAAAATAAATTACATAACAAAACAAAACACAAATATCTGCATACAATACAATACATCGACCTAGCCTAATTTTAGAGTCAGTGACCTAGTATTCTAGTATGTGAAAAGAAGGCTTGTGTAATGAGACTTTACTAGGCTTCTTTAGTTTAAGTTTCAATTTAAAGTTTAAATTTGTTTATATTTTATCTTTGGGTGATATCAATTTAAATGATTTAATGATTTACTTTTAATTTTTTATTTCACTTTTATTTGGTTAAAGTGATGTTTAAGTTTTCAAGAATAAGAGTAGAATGAATTCCATTTGTATATGGAACTCACTTCTACATCCTAACTCTAAAGAGTCTAACTAAGTCCTTAAGTATCTTAAGCCCATTTAAATTTGTGTAATTTATTTGATTTATTTGATTTAGAATTTAGAATTAGAGTTTGTTTAAGTATTTGATTGATTGATTTTGGATTAGATGTTTTGGTTTTAAATTTTGATAATTCAATATCTTTAATATCTAATGAAGTTTAAGTTTGTTTAAATCCATGTATTTTTGATTGATTAATTTTAGATTATATATTTTTGTTTAATTAAATCTTGATAATTCAATATCGTTAATCTCTAATGAAGTTTAAGTTTGTTTAAATTCAAATATTTTTTATTGATTAATTTTAGATTAGATGTTTAGGTTTAATAAATTCTTGATAATTCAATATCCTTTTAAATTAATATTTAATTCTTTTCTTTGATTATGGTTATGTGACTTAATTTTAAGTTTCTTTGATTTGATTATGGTTCATTTATTTGTAGTTTGATGATTAGATTAATTGAGATTTTATTTTGATTTTAATTGAGTTTGATTCTTTGTAATTAGAATTTTATTTTTAATCTCATCCATTTGTCATGTTAATCAAAGTTTGGTTTGTATTTTATACATTGGATAGTTAATTAGTTTATTTTATTTATGTAGGTTAAAATGAGATTTGATTTGATTACATATTAAATTGATGAGTCTTTCTTAATTTAATTAAATTTGATTTAATTTGATTGTTTATTAGTCTATGGGTTTGCCAGGTTCAATGATTATGTAATTAGTTTAATTAAGAAGTAATGTTATAAAAGATTTAATTTTTTTAGATTAATGATGTAATTAATGACTTAATAATTTAGGTTTAATTTAGGTTTTGAAGATTAAATTGCATTTATGTTGATTAAGTTTAAGTTTAATATGATTAATTTGATTGACTTAATTAGCTTATTTAAGATGTGTGATCAAATTAATAGATTAATTAAGTGTTTGATTTGAATTTGATTTAAAAGTTAATTTGGTTCAAAGATGATGGATTAATTCATTAGGTTTGCATTAATTAGGTGTTTATTCAATTGGATTAGCTTAACCAATTTTAATTAAGAAGTGTGTTTAAGTTATTAAATTAAATAAAGAATTATTTAATTTTTAATTTGGTTTTATATATTTAGATTAATGATATAATTTTAATGTTTAATTTAGGATTTGGTTTAATAATTTTTAAGCAAGTTTAATGTGATTACTTTAATTAACTTAATTAGTTTATTTTAAGATGTGATTAAACCAATTAGTGGAGTAAAAAGATTTAATTTGAGTTTGATTTAAGATTAAAGTGATTATTTAATTAATTAGCATTAAAATGTTTAATTAATTAGTTTGATTAAGGATAAATTGAATTTTGAATTATCATTTAATTAAACATTTGTTTAATTTAATTTTAATTTTCATTAAGTGATTTGATTTAGTTAAGTATTTTACTTAAGTTTGATTTATTTAAAGGATTATTGTTATTATCATCATTGTTATTAAGTGAATTACCTATTTATTTTATTTCAATTAAGTTTGATTATTTATGATTAGAGTTTTATTTGATTTGATTCATTTATTATGTTTGTTTAATTTCATTAGCATGTTTGATTTAGTTATTAGGTTGAAATATTTAATGGTTAAGTAACTCTCTTATTCCAAATGGATTGATTAAATTAATTAAGTTCACTTCTTTTTCATTTGGTTTGGTTTTGATTAATATTATTATGATGGATTTATAATTAAATTTAACTTTTAGTTTACTTAATGATTAATTAGTTTAGTTTATTTATATTCATTAGAGTTTCATATGATTAAGATTCCATGCTTAGTATAGGTTTAGCACTAGTTTGACCCATGTTAAAGTTTCCTATTTGTTTAATTTTAAGTTTGATTTAAGGTTTAATCATTTAATTAAGTTTTATTAACTTAAATAAGTTTAATCATATTTAATTTCATTTCTTTTGAGGATTTTATGATATTTTTCTGATTTGAGGTTTAATTGATAATTGCTTAAGTGTTATTTCATTTCTGATTTTAATTTATTATTTAGATTATTAAGATTTTCATTTTAATTAATTCCTTAATTTATTAAATTTTAACCCTAAATGTTATTGTAGATTCATTAACCTTAGAAGATCATATTATTATTATTATTGTTGTTTTTAGAATCTTAGATGTTAACTAAAGTGATTCAAGTCATTTTGAGGATTTTTTTTGTAAATTTCTGGATTTTTATTTGATTTATTTTATTAAAATAAATAATTTGAGCTTCAAAATTTAATTTTTCTCAATCTAGATGTTCTTTTAACTTGAGATTTTATGATAGTTTTTTTTAACTTATTTCAATCTCTGAAAATTTCAATTCAATCAGACTTGTATTTTTAGAGTAGTTAATAAAACTTTATTTTACTAAAACCTAAATAAAGCTCAAACCAATTAGTAAAATTTGGAGATTTTGGGTTTGTTGGATTTCTCTCGAAAAGACAAATCCAACGACCCCTTGTTTGCAATTTTTGGTATAGTATTTTATTTTTTATGAATTTTTGAAGTTTCAAGAAATTTAAGTAATTTTTTAAAATTTATTTTTTCCACTTAGCACAATCAGTATGCGGCACGATGATAACATGTGCTGCGACGCATTGATGCACGGTCGCGTGGCACACCATTCAACTCCGCACGACATGCGGAGGTGATCGATTGAGCGGAATCCTCGTCTGAGGACCGTGACGCGGTTTCCTAAACCATCCAATCATAGATCAGACGGTCCAAATTGCATCCGCCAATCAAAGGCGGATCGCGATCGCCTGAGCCGCCCAATCGCAAATTGTGAGATCGAGGTCCAAAATGCACCCGATCAAGGTGATCGTGATGAGCGTCCGATCCAACCACGGGATCGGATGGCTACTACTTTCCAGCCGGCATGAACAATAAAAATCAAGAGTATTTTGGGGAAAATGAGAAATTCTAGATGAAAATTTGTCCATATGGACTCGTTTTCACGTCGATTCACACTGGAAAAATTATATTTTTTAATTTGGATGATATAAAATATAAAATGCAAGATTATCTAGGATAAATTCCTAAATCATGCAAACAATCATTACAAATGAAGGATCCTAAGGCCGGCTATAGTTTTGCAAAATTTACCTCACCGGGGATGATTTTCCGAATGAAGATCCGAAGAGCTCAGAGAAAGCTTTGGAATGAGTGTAGCCTTCACTTCATAATGATGTATTTTCTTGCTTCCTCATCGGAAGTTTTGATGTTTTGGCTCAAGAGAGGTGAGGAAGTGGTGGTTGCTTTGGGGAGCTCTTGGGGCTGAATAGGTAGGAGAAAAGAAATGTCTCATTTCTCTCCTTTAATAATGAAAATCCACCATTTTTTAATTTTTTGGCTCCAAAGTGTTGTCATTTTGCTTGGGTGGTTGGGATGGATGATGGATTGATTTGGATTTTTTTTTTCTCCAAAGTCCTCTCGCCATATGATCAGCCTCATTGAATGTGGGGGTTTAATTCACGTGATGGGGAAATTAAATAAAGTTGGGTGGAATCTATGTGAGGGAGGATCCAGGGATTTAATTGGTTTTGGGCTGATCCCAAATGGGTTTGGGTGATTTGATCAGCCCCAATGGGTCATGACTTCAAGGATTTGGCTCAATTTGGGTCATATGGGTCATAACGGGTTAGATTGACCAATTGATCAAATTGGGTCAAACCAAAGGTTAGGTTAGGTTCAAATGACAATTTGAAGAGTTTTTCATGATTAATTTGATTTAATTTAGCTTAGAAATGAATTTGGCTCATTTGGAATCAAATGGGAAAAATGGGTAAAGTTGACCAATTTGACCAAAATTGGCCAAATTGGCAAATTGGTTTGATGATTGATTCATGTTCAATTGAAATGAATGTGGTCTTTGGTTTGAATCAATTTGAATTTAATTTGAATTGGCTAATTTGACCTTTAGGTCAATTTGGGCTAAGTTTCAAGTTGACCAATCACAAATTAGACTCAATTATGGCTTTAGTCAAGTTCAATAATCAAATTGGAATGAAATTGAACCATTGGTTGATATCAATTTTTGTTAAATCATGATTTGACCTAATGTGGTCCTTTAGGCCAATTTGGGTCAACTTGGATCGAATAGCCAATTGGGCTTGGTTTGGCTCAATTGGTGGTCAAGTCATATTTAAATATTGACTTTAGGTTGATTCAAATTATTGGTTTCAATCAATTTAATGTAGGATGAGTTTTGGCTACTTTTGGTTCATTTGGGCTAAGGGTTGACTTGGTCAAATGACTAAATTGACTTGGTTAGACCCAATTGATTGTAATTGATCATCTTGGCATGATCAACAATCATGGTGGAAGGTTTTGGTAAGCTTGGTTTAATCCAATTTGGGTTGGATTAGAAGTTGGCTCAAATGGGTCCTTTAGGTCACTTTGGGTCAAGTGGACCTAAGTGGGTTAATTGGTTTGATTTTGGTTTGATTTGAGTTTAGTTGAACATATATATGAGCCCTGAATTAAAATATAAATTCAACGACAATCAATTTGGAGTCAATAGATTTTGGCTCAACTTAAAGTTTTAAGTCAAAAGGACTAAGTTAGGCTTGACTTAGGTTGACTTGAATTTGGTTTGATGATTATAGGTTTTATTTATATTTGGATAAATGATTGAATGAATGATTGATTTAAGAGAAAATCCATTAGTTTTGACTTGATTTGGATAGAATTTGGCTAAGTCCAAAGAATTAGCTTAAAGGGCTTAGATTGAGTTTGGATTTGATTTTTGATATAGTTTTGGTCATTTGAATTTGGATTTCATTTATATTTATGAAAATAAATGAAGGAAAAATTGATTTATAAAGAATTCAATTGAGTTTGATCTAAAGGGTGTTTTGGCTAAGCTTATGAATGTGATTCATATGGCTTAGGAAGGGTCTTAGGCTTTGAATTTGATTTTAAGTTTCAATCATTTGGAGTCAAATTTGGGACATGGATTTAAAATTTGGATTTGAATTTGAGATTTGTTTTGAGATTTGAATATGGGTTTGATCTGAGAAAGTGTATCTAAATTGGGTTTAGGCTATAAGATTGGTAATTACCTAAAGCCCTAAGGCATAGCCTAATCTTATTATTAACCTTCTAAGTATCTAAGCTTAGGTTAAGTGTTCACCTAATCACTAGATGTGTTTTATGACTAAGAAAATCTTACTGTCTAGAAGATTCCTAAGTCAAAGAGGATGGGGTTGAGATCTCACTCCAAAAGTGAGGTCGAAAAAAGGACCCCCAATAGGTGTGGTGTAATTGAGAAGGCACACCATATGACATGACCAAAATGATCACATCAAAGACATTACAACACTAACAAAAAATTATCTATACCTAGACCCAAGAGGTAGATAGGATCACGATCTTAGTGCGATAGAGCTCTCTTTATGCCAAGGGCATTAGAGAGCAAGAAGGAATCTGCTGGGGATTGAGTACATGGACCTTCCACTAGGGCAGCAGGTTCAAGTTATCCGCTAAGGGATAAGAATTTGAGTTTGATTGTGAATATAATTAGTTTGGGTGTGTATCTGTTAGGGATAAGTATCTATAATCCGACGAGGATCGAGATCAAATTGATTTTAATTAATTTTTTTAATTGACGTGGAGGCATATCTGCTAGGGATATGGGCTCGAATCTGTTAGGGATTGGAAATAAGAACCTTCCACTAAGGAAGAAGGTTCGGGCTATTCACTGGGGATAAGAATTTGATTGGATTTCTTTGATTTTTTTGATTAGACTCCACTATGGAGATTAGTTTAATTTGTTATGGATCCACTAGGGAGAAGGGTTTTAGATTGAGGGCATATCCGTAGGGGATGTACACTCGGTCAGATTTATTTGATTTAGATCTAAGCTCCACTAGAGAAGCTAATTTGATTTGCACCTCATTGGGGAGAAGTTTGGTTTGCCCAATATGTTTAATTTGACTCGATTGGAGAGGTTGGTTTTGAATTTATTTTGTTATGGACCATATCGGTGTGCGATGGACCACACTGAGAAGGAGCCACGAGGACCTTGGCCTATCTTAGATTTATAAGTCCACAGGAGTAGTCCTCCTGCCATAAGGTAGAACTACCCAGCCAAAGGGGTTGCCTTTCAGTGTACAATGGCTATACTAGGGAGAAAGTGTAGCAGACTTACATCTTCCAAAGTAGGGATCAGTCGTTGGGGTGATGGATGGACATCGAACCCTACCAAGGCATTGAGTGAGCACCGTTGGGGATCTTACCTCAACTCAAGAGTCACGATGATTAATTTGATTTTATATTGATTTGATTTAATTTAATTTGGTGTGTTATGTTATGGACCTGTTGGCACGATGGATGGAGAGAAGGAGCTATGTTGGCCTTGACATCTATTTACAAATCCAAAGGGTAGTCTACCACAAGGTAGGACTATCCCTAAGGGTTTTCCTTTGTGTAATGGATGCTTAGGAAAAAAGCATAACAGACTTACATCTTCCAAAGTAGGGATCAGCCATTTAGGTAATCTATCGATGGAACAACAAATTAATCTGACTGGGGCTGCCTTTTGGGATCGTCGAAAGATCGTAATAGACTTATATCTTTCAAAGGAAAAGAGAGGGTAACTGTTATGGAGACAAGTTGAAGAGACTCGTGCTAAAGAGACTGTGGATTTATCTCAACTCAAAGTAGTTAGAAAATTCTTATAGAGAACTTTGTTGACACTGCCCTAAAGATAGGATGTCTGCTTGGAAAATGGGTCATTGGGGGCTTGAATTCCTAATCCACAAGTGAAGATATTTTTGTTTATTTCATTTTTGCATGAACCCTGTTGGTTTGCAATGGACCACACTGAGAAGGAATCCTTTTAGTCTATCTGAGACTTCTTGACCAATGGAGAATATGCGATCTGGAGACAAATTCTCCAACCACGAGGGTGGTTACGGAAAGGGGACTATCCAATCCAAAAATAACCAAGGTAGTGTCCAAATGGGGTCGCTAAGAATGTGAGCCAAATAGAGTGCCCACAGGGGAGGTGTCGCTTGGGGCTTTATCCAAAACCATGTAAAAGAAAACTTGTAGGTATTCGGTGGTCGACTCAAGGAAAAAGTGTGGGGACTCACATCTGCCAAGAGTGGTGTATCCACCGGGTGGGTCTTCATCAGCATGGCGATAACCAACCAACCTAAGGTGTCCATCGATTTGTAATCATAGAAAGAAGGTGTGAGTTTACATCTCTAAAGTAGAACTGATCACCCGGATGGTATCTTCTTTGATCAACCTTGGGGTGACCACTAGCGAGTCTATGGGACTAGACAGCTTAAAAGTGAGGAAAGGAGCCTGGGGACTTATCCTAATCCTCAAATATACTGATCTAGTCAATGTATATTGACTAGAAGAAGAAAGCTTTAAACAAAGTCAACATAGGGTAGCTTCGGCTAATACTAAACTAACAAGGCTGGTTGGTTTGCAATGGTCAAGTCAAGAAAGAAAGCGGACTCACATCCGGACAAGTGACCACTTGTGGTGACACACCTAGCATGACCAGACCTAAAGCATCAAGTGAGCTTGCACATCAAAATAGCGAGATAAAAGATATGTTTGTTTGTTGTGAAGGGGGAATAGGATGCCACCTTCTCTTTCTAAACACGTTGAATAATTGATGAAATGGTGCCACAGAGGCAATTGTGACTCCACCAATAAAGGATGTCTCTTAGGTTCTCTTACACCTAACTTAGTTGTACTAGTCAAAATAGGATGCCTCTTGGGTTCTCTTACACCTATCCTGGCTTGGAGGATCTTTTTTATGTTTGTGTTTGTGGAGAGATAGATGCTCTTGGGTTCTCTTATACCTAAATACATCGTGATGATTCACAAGCAAAAGATATTTCTAAATAGAAGAAATGTAATTTGATATGAAAAAAAGTTTTATTGATGGTTATTTTCAAACAAGATTTATGGATATTATTTCTTTAAGTAGAGCACATTGATTGGAAGCATCGGGTGCTCTCCCTTACAATTTATGAGTTGATAAGATCCTCTTTGGTAGGCCTTCTCTATGGCATAAGGGCCTTCCCAAGTGGGTTCAAACTTGCCTCATCTTTTGGACAATTGGTCTCCTTAGAACTAATAAGCTCTCCCACTTGAAAAGCTCTAGGACGGCTTGTTATGAGCTTGAATCATCTTGGCTTTGTATAACTTGGCATGCATCATGCGTGTATCCTCCAAACCTTTGAGCTCTTCTAACTATAACAGCATTCTATTCTCATGATTTTTACCCATATATCCTTAATGATGGGAGTTGGACTCTAATGGTAGAGCGGCTTTGGACCCATACAAGTAGAAAGGGATGGGGTTGGAGTTCTATGGTGGTGGTATGCCCACAAGGCTTCAACAACTATTCATGCCATTGTTTATTGTCATATCTTTTGTATTTGAATGAGAGTTTTGTTGAAGGCTTTAACCCATTTTGCCCTTGGATAGTAGGTAGTATCTCCATCTATGTATGTCTCTAGCAAAGCTATTGATTTTAGTGCTCTTGAATGTACCATTATCGAATATAATTCATGGCACCAGAACCTATATACGATATGGTTCTGAAAAATTAGAGCACATGTTGAGTTGTGACCTCTCAAGTTATTTTCACTTGGAAAAGTAGTGAGCTAGATGAACATGACCCTTTGGAAGAAGGAGGATCGATGGGACCCACTTGGTACCAACACTGTGGCCATGAGGCCAATATAGGATGTAGAATGTTGGGTGGTTGATGTAGGACCACACCGTGTACCTGATATTAGTGGCATCTCCTAGCTACGTCCATGTAGTGTGTGATCATTGAAGGCCAGTAGTATCCTAGTCTCTTGATCTTAGCTTTCATCTTGGATTGATGTGCCACGAGTGTACCTCCGATCCTATGGCTTCATGTTTGTCGGACAACGTAACCACATATGATCGAAGGATCTGGTCATGCCATCCAGAGCGAAAGGGCTCTCACTGTGCTAGTGATTTCTCTTGAGGTAGTTTGCCTATATTTAAATAATCATGAATGGTTGCCTGACTCCCATCCTTTTGGCAAAAACCTCCCCTTCAAGAGAGAATCTCTCGATGAGTTCATCATCAATAAGGAATAAAACTTGTCTATTTTGGACCCTTATTGGAATGGACTCATCTTTCAGACATGCCAACTCTTTGGCAAGCTT
Organism: Cymbidium sinense; assembly: GCA_021442155.1. Lineage (NCBI taxonomy): Eukaryota > Viridiplantae > Streptophyta > Magnoliopsida > Asparagales > Orchidaceae > Cymbidium > Cymbidium sinense. The sequence continues at coordinate 187,895,871 of CM038216.1, forward strand.
GGCTAATGCGTCTACAACTACATTTTCTCCTCAAGGAATCTTGTAAATGGTAACCTCTGGGATATGGGCCAACAACTCCATAGTGTACTGGTAATGATGGAGCTTAGGCTTTAGAACTTGTAAGACCGATTTGGTTGACTAGTGAGAATCTAAAGATTAGTGTAATGACTAACTCGGACCGATGAGCCTCATATTAGCTTCATTGTTGGTGCATGGATTGGACAAATGATATGAGAATCTCATCACATCATCAGTTAGAGAACTATTCCAACCCTTCCACAGGATAGTAAATTATGGTTCTTCTCTCTTTGAGAGGAAGTTGCACCATCAAAGTACATCTCCGGCACTAGTATCCCTAAGTTCATGATTTGTTCATCGGGAGATCATCATTAAGTGAGAATCGGAGGAAGTGGATGTGCTAAGAAATCATGTAATGTCCTTTCACGCGAGAGGGTATGAATGTGATGTCAAACTGTGACAAAATCATGGATGCCAATCGATAAGCGTCGGTTGTGTCATGAGATATTAGTGGATTGATTAGAGATCGATTTACCTTATGAAAGCATGTAGTGTCGTAAAGATTAAAGCTATAGTGCTTTTCAATAGGTGGTAGTTTTTAGGGGATTAGACAACTAAGATAGAGAGCATTTTTTTTCCCTTCATCATTGGTTTGAGCCAACAAAGTGCCAAGAGTCATCTAATGCAGCGTGTAATATCAACTACTTGGGATAGAGTACTAGGCGGCGGCGTCATCGGTGCTTGATGTCTTTGAAGCATCTTGGCACTTGTCCTTCCACTTGAACTTGGCATCCTTTTGACAAGTGTTGAGAATGGTTGGCATCTTCGATAAGTTGGATATGAAGCATCTTAGATCCAACCCTTGGAATGATCAGTTGAGTTAGACTTTTGGGGGGTATTTCTAAAGATAGCCTTTGATCTTCTGGTTGATTTCAATTCCCGGTGTCAACAACAAACCCAGGAATTTTCCTGAAGCTACTGAATGCACACTTCATTCATTTTGAGGTTGTATTGTCTTCTTATTCAAAACTATCTCAAGTCAAAGAGATGGTCTTCCTTTTCTTTTACTTTTGACAATGAGATCATCGACTAGCATTCAACTTGATGATGAATGAGTTCATTGAAGATTGAGTCATGTGGTATGTAGCACATTTTTTTAAGGCGAAGGCATGACCTTATAACAATAAATTTTGATCGGGGTTCGAAAGGCAGTGTTTCTTTCATTCTCGGGGGCTATCTTGATTTAGTTGTAGCCAAATGACCCATCCATAAAGGAGAATACTGCATGAGATGAGGAAATGTCCACCATTAATTACGGTATAGGAAGTGGAAATTCATCCTTAGGACATGCCTTATTTAGATCCCTAAAATCATGCATATGCAAATTTGGCCATTCTTTTTTTCTTAGCGGGATGACAGCCAACAGTAGGATATTCTTCTTAATAAAACATCGATCAATTTCTTGATTTGGTGACTGTTCAATGTTTGTCATGCGTCTGAGCCTTGATAGGGTTAGCATTAGGTTCTATTGCTAGTTTGTGGATTATGTCGGAGATATACATTTCTTCATAACTCCATGAAGCAATCCTTAAACTTCATTAATAACTAAGTCATTGGTTTCTTCTTCTTCATTTAACAAGAACTAATGTATGCGTGGATTGTCTTGGTTCCAAGTTGATTTCTTTAAGTTCATCGATGGTTGATCGATCTCTTCTTCAAACTCGGTAGTGCATTTAACTTCAGCTCATTTGGGTCATCTAAAGTTTCTAAAACATACCTCCTCATAGAGTTAGCATGATTTGAAAGAACTGTCCTAAATGATTTGATGAGCTAATGGTTGTCATCTCAATGGACCCCATCTGAATCAATCGGTCTTGATTGAGGATGTCTAGTTTGGTTGTCCCATAGCCTTTCAAAGTAGTATCTTATGTTTTAAGTATGTGGGATTAATCCTTTCTTTGCTAAGTTAAGAACACAAGGCCTCAAAAGGTAATTCTATTAAATCTTTATATGAATCATCCTCAAGTTCTACATCGACTTCGACTTGAGGATGATGCTCCAAAAATCTCTTTGGCTTGACATCAGGATGACTTGGGGGCCTAACTACTAAACCTTCAACTTTAGAAGAAAGTTGAGGTTAAAGCTAAAGTTCCCAACTCTATTTCTACATATAGTGATTTAGATACATTCATGCTTTGCTTGGGTCTTCATCATTGTTTGGCTCAATGTCACCTTCAAAGGGACCGAGAGGGTTGGTTGGTGTACTAACCATGAGACTCATCCTCATGACCAGACTCTAAGTCTATGTGGATAGCGTACTCATGACGGTCATCTACCAGTTGGCCAATAAGAGGTCTTCCACCTCTAGATCTCGATTTACCTTTTACTCTACGGTGGGGGTCATCCTACCCATGTGTTCATATGGAGGAAAAAAATTAGCGTGGAATCTAACTCTCCTCTTCCTCTTTTGATTCTCACTCACTTTTCTTTTCCTTTTTTTTTTCTTTTTTTTTTTCTTTTCTTTTTTTCTTTTGTTTCTTTTTCTTTTATTTTGAACTTTCACCAAGTTGAGAATAGACTTTTTTTGATTTGGAGGAAGATAGTAGGTTGCATAAATCTTGACCTCTCTGAGAATGGTTTAAGTCTCCTTTGAACACAATACTGATTCCACCTCTTCAATTTGATGCATTGGAAAGAGGTGTTGTTCATGTATCCAAGGTCTAAGCAAAGCATTGAAAGATGTATCGAGATATTATGTTGAACTTGGCTTATGTCTTCCAATCATCTATCTCTAGTAACACTATGGAGCCTAAAACCCTCTCGCCTTATTCATTGAATCCTCTCACATCATGATCTCCTGAGTTTGGAGATCTCCTCAAGCAAGGTTTTAGACTCATAATATTCATGGTTGATCAACTAATACCTGATATCGCCCATGTCCACTTTGTGATGTAGAGGTGTGTTGTCTTGATTGTCCCCAAAAGTCTTCATCGAATGTAACTCCATGAGCTTTTCTTGAATATATGTCTCCTCTCCAAGTTGAAGCATATTTATGGATCAAGAAGAGCTTTGATCAATGACTCCCTCATCTCTTTGGATAAGATAAGGGCATCATATATGCTTAATTTAGCTGGAAACTTTCTTAGGTGAGTGAGGACATAGTAGTCAACCACAGATCCTCCACAAGCATATCCATGGGTGGAGCATCCGGAGGGCTTGATCACTAGAACCAACTTGTTTACCCTTATCCCAGGTGCTACCTAGGAGGTAGAACTTTTCCAGAGGTTGACTTGACTACTTTGGAGATGATTTAGTGGAAAGTTCTACCTCATCAGTTCACCTACTTCTCCTATGGGATCATCTAATTGATGACTCCAAATCAATCTCAATGGGTGAACCCAAATGATTTAGAATGAAAATCCATTTCTAAATCGAAAAGAATGATCGAACTAGAGTTATCATTATTATTTTGGAGAGTTTTGAGGAATAAAATCTAGAGTATCATAAGTGGACAAGATGTAAGTGAAAGATTTCTTCATTGATTTCTTCTTAGATGGAGGTACATTAAAGAAATCTAATAAAGTAAGTGAGGTAAGTGATTTAGTGCCCTTGTCCGTTGATACAACACTCTTGCTGGAAGAAGAGGAGCTAGTGGAGGAAGAAGTAGTAGTACTGCGGTGGATGGAGCTTGACTGGGGTGGTTATGCTACTATATCCCAGGCAAGTAAGGGTACATTGTTGCTCTTCTTTGGGCATCTACCTCCTTCAAGTTGTCCTTAGCAACTTCCTTAGAGTTGGAGGTTTTAAGAGCAGGAAACTTCTGATCTTAGAGATGATTTTTCTTGGAGGTTGGGATAGGAGATATCCCAACCTTCCTCTATCTTAAGAGATCATTGTATCCCCAAGGATTACCCTAACAAACTAGGGTTGTTCTAAGTATTCTTAGGGATGACAATGACACGACTTGTGTTCTAGCCATCCTTAAAGGTAAAACAATCTTTTAAGACATGACCTAGCATGCAGTGGTAGGGGAAAAATTTTGGATCATGACTCTTGCCCACATCCTCCTCCCTCTTATGATAACGAAAATTTCTTTAAGAGGTTCTTAAAGATCTTTTCGACCTCCCTCTTGAATGAATTCTTATTCAATTTGTCGACAGTAAATGGTATACGGTGGTGGATAGAGTACCACTATTTGATGTGGGTGGGATCTTCGAGTGGATGGGTACCGGCGTGGTGGTGGAGTGGTAAGAGGTGGACAGATGGTGGAGGAGGTGGAGGAGGGGTGGTAGAGTGATGTGCTGAGTTACATTGGGCTAGCTTCCCCTGTCTATGTGACTACCATCTTTTCTCAAATGCTTTCTTTGCTTGGCTTGAAAGGTAACTATTTGACCTCTCCTTCAAGCCTTGTTGATTAATATCTTAAGTTCCTTAATGGTGAAACATTTAAGCATGAAGGCGACTGGGCCATGAATCTTCTTGAGTAGAATCATGATGGCATGTTGTTCAGACAGATGTGGTTCATATTTCATACTTAAATTATGTTATCTAAGAATGTAATCAACAAGGGACTCTTCGGGGTGTTGTTGAGCTACATGAGATAGATCATTACCCTTTGAGCTCCAAATCTCTTAATAAAGAGATGCTCCAACTCAATAAATATCTTCTGAACCATTGTAGTTCAGCCAATCAAATGCATCAAAAACTCTTCGAAGAGATGGAATAAGAGTGCATCATACCACGCATTGCATCCCTCAAATTGTGCTATGTGAGAGGGTTCCCACCATCAAAATTTGAAGGAATGAGGCACAAAACCCTTAGGATATTGGACACCATCAAATTCCTCTCAGGTAGGGTCTACCCCTTTGGGATGAGCCTGCTTGCTCCAATGCATCCTTCACTTTGCTCCACCAAACTTTGATATCTTTTCTTGCATGGAGGTGATATCCACCACCTTCTATGCAAACCACCTCTGTCTGAGTATTTTTTGGGTAGACATGCTAACTTGGATGATCTATCTCTCATGGTATATAGTATCGAGACCGGTTTTGAAGTGCATGGAGGCTAAGTCTTTATCCTCTTCTCCATCTGATTAATCTGATCATCCTTTTGTTTAAGTTGATGATAGAGGTATTGGGTTGAATGGACGATGTCGTCTTTCTCAACCACAATACCTTCTGATCTTGATCTATGAAGGAGCTCCAGTATCGACCATGTGGACCTTCGAATCCGAGATCATCCTCATTTGGATCAAAGTTGACCTTTCCCTCCTCACATTCTGATCGATCACTCCCTAGAAGCTCTCTCTTCTTTGTAAAGTATTATGCCAGAATCTCATCTAGGGAATGATCTAAGTCGGTAAAAAAATGCCCGTGGGTGGAGGGTTGTGCTCACTACAGATGCACCTAACATTTTATCACTTGTGCGAGGGTCACGACTGTTGGAAGAGACATACTCGTGGCTACTCATGGGAGGAGTAGTGTCCTTATGGAGATCCACTACCATGGGGACTGCATAACTGTCCCCTTCCCCTTCTACAGTTATTGTTGTCACTACCTCTGATGGTGGTGGTTTTGGTGGTGCAACCACAATGCTGCAGGGTCGCCACTCCTTCTTCACCAAGACTGAAGTAGGAGGTTGAGTAGGAACTTCGCCTCACCTCGGTGAAGTAGATGAAGTTGGGATCATTTGGCCATAGTGGATCACCAATGGGGCTCTCTTCTCCCATGTTGTCTTTTGCTTTTGGAGATGGGACATGAAGAGTGATGGTGGGTGAGGAGTGGATCGTGTGGTGGAGACAACCAGCTCACCCCTGGGGGATTTTCCCATGATGTGATTCATGTCGCATTATATTATGATCGTCGGTCATAATGGCGATGGTGGAAAAATTAACTAGGAGGCCGCCACTATCTCAAACCTCCTTTCTCCCACTACTCGGACCTCAGCCTCGATGCTCTATCATTGTGAATGCACCTAGTAAGACTCTTAGGGATGATAAACCTTAAGTCAAATAATGTAGACTCAACTTGGTGTACTACCTACTTTGTCGTATTGTGCAAGCATGGACTTTCTCATCCTACTAAAGCCTCTGGTGTAGGAGGTGGAGGCAATGCATATCCTGATAGTCCTCCTCTCTCCATCGATGGAGTGAAACTGTTGCTAGTGATGGGGAAATCTCAGGGAACCTTCCTCAATGGGATGTCATCTCGAGCTCCATTGATGTGATCTTATGGTCATTGTGTCATGTGTGCCAATGCGCGGCTGTGGGTAGGGTGTGAGAGCTAGATCCTACCTCAAGGTAGGAGGCTATCTTGAAGCCAAGATAGCCTTCCCCTGAGGGACCACCATGAGGTGCTTGCTAAGAGGTGAGAACAACTAATTGGTAGGAATTGGGCGGAGAAACCTCATGCCTTCATCTTGAGGAAGGATACTCTGTTAGAAGGCGGTCGATCAGATGACTTCCACACTTATCTCTTGAGTGAGGTTCGTGAGTTATGCCTCCCTTATTTGACCAAAGTACTGAGATGGGTGGAGTCACTGAGGGAGGCGGCGATCCGAGGCCAAATCCATCTCCGAAAAGGTGAAAATAAACTTAGAGGCCATGTTCTCACGCAAAGACTACACTTGACTAATCGAGCTATATGTGTATTTATTGAAATATAACTTGTGTCATTTGCCTTGATATTTGTTCCACACAAGTAGAGTTTGGAGTTTTGAACCCACACTCAATAATTCAAATATGTTAAGTGGGGTTCATTGGAGAAGATATTGAGGAGAGTCTTTGCCATTTGATTTGATTTAGAACCCATACTCAATGATTTAGGTAGGTTGGGTGGGGTTCTAAAATTTGAGGAGAGATTTTCTTGGAGATATTTGTGTTTTGTGTATCTTGTTTGAAAATATTGATAGTTTAAAAGACCTCTATTTAGCAAATTTGGGTATGCTAAGAAGAGGTTATGATTATGTATTGGAAATATTTTTGCTTGTGAAGATTTTATTGTGTAATATTTTGATTTGAAAATGGGGCTTCTTACTTAACAAATTTGGTATGTTAAGTAGAGCCACATCATTTGTGTTTGATGATGAGACTTTCACTTAACAAATTTGGTATGTTAAGTGAATGTTAAATGTGATTGTGAGATAAATTTGCTTTTCTTCGAAGATGGGAGTTCCACTTAACAAATTTGGTATGTTAAATGAAAGCCTCAAATGTGTTTGAGATATGCTTATTTTTTATTTAAGAATAAGGCTCTCACTTAACAAATTTGGTATGTTAAGTGAAAGTTCAAGTTTGTTTATGATTTTGAAAATGAAACTCTCACTTAACAAATTTGGTATGTTAAGTGAAAGTCAAAAGTACTTATGATTTTGAAAATGAAACTCTCACTTAACAAATTTGGTATGTTAAGTGAAAGTCAAATGTGTTTATGATTTTGAAAATGAAACTCTCACTTAACAAATTTGGTATGTTAAGTGAAAGTCAAATGTGTTTATGATTTTGAAAGAAAAGAACTTATTTAACAAAAAATATGTTAAATGGAGTTCAATTTGTTCTTATGATTTTCAAAATTCTCATTTATACTTGGACATGGCAAATGAGATCAAATATGTCTTGAAGTTCAATACTTTGGCAAGAAGGAGTTCAATCAAAAAAATGCAAATGGTGTCAAATAGAATTCAATTTGCTTTATGTTCTCCAAGGGAAGGGAAACTCCCATTTAACAAATTTGGGTGTAAGTGTGTGTCTTGTGTGTTGTAATTCAAATATGTCTTCACTTATATTTTGTGTGTGTATGATTTATTGCTTTTTGAAAAAGGAGAAAAACTTCAACTCTAACACATGTGAAGTATGTTAAGTGGAGTTTCAATTTTATATTATGATTTAATTCAAAAATAGAATCTCCATCCAACAAATTTGAGTGTGTGGGATGGGGATAGCTATTTTCAAAGAAAATGTGCTTTTAAAAAAGACATTAAAAATGGAAAATTTTGATTTTGAAAAGAACATCCATGTAACAATCATAGGATTTGTTAAACGAGATTTGGTTATATGTGTTTTGTGTCTTCTTAAAAATTTCTTTAAAATTTTTGTGTAAAGATCTCTTATTATGTGGATTTTGAAAAAGTACTTTTGGAAAGACATGTTATTTTAAGTAATGGTTTTATTTTCCCTTACCATCGAGATGGTGAAGAGGTTCTTAATTTTGGTCATTTCCTTTGTTTGATTAATTTTAATTTTCATCTATTGGGAAAACTCGACAGGGATTTTAAGACTTATACGGAGTGAGGTCCTAAAACTTAAAAGATGTTGGCGAGCTTTGCTTAAGGATGAAATAAATCCTGACAATGGAAGAATGATAGTCTATATATAAAATATAAGTCTATTCGATGCTTGGAGATAATGTCTACTAAAGATGGAGAGAAACTATATCCCCAGCAATTCGAGAAAAATCTATGGTATTTCTTTTGAGATGTGGGACACCATGCGATCTTAGGTACTTATTGAAGTGATCGTGACATTAAGAATGATCTCAAAGATATAAATCACCAATATAATAATCACCTAATAAGAACTCCTAGGCATGATGGGTCTTGAATATACAGAGATCTTTATATTGAAAGAAAATTAGGGTTTATTTTAAGTTGGGTTCATTAAGTTCCCTATGAAGGCAAGCCCCCATAGTTAATTACATCCTAAGAAATGAGAATTCCTTAAGAATACTCTCAATTAATGTAGACAATTAGAATCTCCAAAGATTTCAAGGTTAAGACTATGAAAGGATTGGTTATTTTAGAAAATCAAATGGGATAGATCAAAGAGAAGACTTATTATTGGAAGTCAAAAGATGGGATGTAGAGATGCAAGCTAAATATCCTATATATGGTTGGGCTTTATATTTGAAAAGAGAATTAATTATTTGAGTTGACATTTTATTAAAATTTTTATAATCCCCACAAGATGGTGGAAATGTAGATGAGGATTTATGTTTTATTGAAGGAAACAACCTCGGATCTAAATCTAGATGGGGGTACAATGATGAGATCTTAAGGAATGATGCTATCTCAGATAGAAATCACCAATATAATGACTCTAATAAGACTAGGCATGATGGGTCTTGAATATACTAGAGATCTTTCCACTTACATTGAAAGAAAAAGTAGGTTTATTTTTAAGTTGGGTTAAAGTTCCTATGGAGGCAAGCCCCATAGTTAATTACATCCAGAAATGAGAATTCTTAAGAATACTCTGATTAATGTAAATGATCTCCAAAGATTTCAAGGTTAAGACTATGAAAGGATTGGTTATTTTAGAAAATCAAATGGGATAGATCAAGAGAAGACTTATTTTGGAAGTCAAAGGGAGATGGGTAGAATGCATGAAGCAATATCAAATATCTATGGTTGGGCTTTATATTTTGAAATTAAAGAGAATTATTTGAGTTGACATTTTATTAAAATGACTTATAATCCCACAACATAAGATTGTGAAAAATATGAGGATTTATGTTTGCTTTGAAGGAAACAGCATGATAAATATGGAGCTTTGGCTAGGCAAAAATAAATCTAAAAAAATGGGTATATGGTTTACCTCCACAGAATAGACTTATTATTGCACTATGGCTAACTCCTCCACTCTTTAAATCCATGTTATGCTTTAAAGATGGCTAGGTTGTTGTTTATTTAGATAAATTAAGTCTTAAACTCACTCCCAAGACTAGAGCAGTGGTATGAAATTCATCAATCTAATGCAAATTTTATCAAATTTATTTCATTTTTTTACTCTTTTTTTACACATTATGGGATTTATATGCTTTGCATGAGAACTTGATTATGGGCAAAATCAAAGAGAAAGTGTTCTTCCATCAAAGGCTCTCTGTTAAGCCTTTATCACAGATAGAAGCCCTCTTAGAGTGAAAGAATATGACATGCATTATGTTATACATACAATCAACAAGGATTGCTAAATATTTTTTGTTATCTTGATTTAATTCTTATTTATGTGAGGTTATGAGTTGTTTTAAAATTTTTTATATAAGTTGTTAATTGGGTAGAAAAATTATTTCATTCCCAGAGCTTCCTCCACCACATTCAAACATCAATATGAAGAAACTAGAAAAGCACTAATTCTAGTGTGTACAACATCAAATAATTTATAGACTATAAAATAATAAAGACAAAATTGATCCCACCCGAAGAGAAAAAGATGGGTATAGCTCTCATATAAGGATTACAAGAATAATACATCTTATGGGGTCTTCTTTTTTTCATTTCTTCCTTCTCTTCCTTTTGATTTGACTTGCTCCAAAGGCATCACAGGGCACCCCATAGACTAAGCCTTCTGGCCATTGCCCATTCTAATCCCCCATAACATTAATCCTAAGTCCTAATATAAAATTACATTAAAAATAAGAAAAAAACAAATCTACACATATATAAATATTAGCTATTAAACCCAAAGTTATATGAATAATTTGGACTACATAACCAAGCCCTGTCTAATGGGTTGCTTAGGGTTAACAATGCACAAAAAACATTTATATTTTATTATTCTTTTAAACATAAAATATATAATCATAACATTGCTATAACATACACCCAACATCCATCTAAAATATTACATCTAAAATAACATCATCGTACATACAATCAATACATCAGCCTAATTTTGTGATGATCTAGTATTGTGAAAAGAGGCTTGTTGCAAGACTTTACTAGGCTTCTTTAGTTTAATTTTCAATTTGAAGTTTGAATTTGTTTAAATTTTACCTTTGGGTGATTTCAATTTAAATGATTTAATGATTACTCTTTATTTTTTATTTTACTTTTATTTAGTTAAAGTAATGTTTAAGTTTTCAAGAATGAAGAATAGAATGAATTCCATTTGTATATGGAACTCACCCTGTTCTACATCCTAACTCTTAAAGAGTAAACCTAAGATCCTTAAGTATCTTAATTAGCCCATTTGAAGTGTAATTTATTTGATTTGATTTAGAATTTAGATTTGAGTTTGTTTAAGTATTGATTGATTTTGGATTAGATTTTTGGTTTAATTAAATCTTGATATCCTTAATATCTAATGAAGTTTAAGTTTGTTTAAATCCATGTGTTTTTTTGATTAATTTTAGATTATATGTTTTGATTAAATCTTGATAATTCAATCTTGTAATGAAGTTTAAGTTTGTTTAAATTCATGTATTTTGATTGATTAATTTTAGATTAGATGTTTTGGTTTAATTAAATATTGATAATTCAATATCCTTTAAATTAATATTTAATTCTTTTCTTTGATTATGGTTATGTGACTTCATTTTATGTTTATTTGATTTGGTTCATTTTGTAGTTTGATATTAGATTAATTGAGATTTTATTTTGATTTTAATTGAGTTTGATTCTTTGTAATTAGGATTTTATTTTTAATCTCATCCATTTATGTTTATCAAAGTTTGGTTTGTATTTTGATTTTATACATTGGATAGTTAATTAGTTTATTTTTATTTAAGTAGGTTGAATGAGATTTGATTTGATTACATATTTAATTGATGAGAGTTTTTCTTAATTTAATTTAATTTGATTTAATTTGATTTGATTAGCTTAATTAGTCTATGGGTTTGTTTAGGTTCAATGTGATTATGTAATTAGTTTAATTAAGAAGTGTATTTATGTTAATTATAAAGATTTGTTTAATTTCTAGATTAATGATGTAATTAATGACTTTATAATTTATGTTTAATTTAGGTTTTGATTAGTGTTTAATTGCATTTTTATCTGATTAAGTTTAAGTTTAATATGACTAATTTGATTAACTTAATTAACTTATTTAAGATGTGTGATCAAATTAATTAGTAGATTAATTAAGTGTTTAATTTAAATTCGATTTAAAAAGTTAATTTGGTTCATTAAGATGATGGATTAATTCATTAGGTTTGCATTAATTAGGTGTTTATTCAATTGGATTAGCTTAATGGTAATTAGTTTAATTAATAACTTTGTTTAAGTTAATTATTAAATTAAATGAATATTTATTTAATTTTTAATTTGGTTTTATATTTATTTAGATTAATGATGTACTTAATGATTTATGTTTAATTTAGGATTTGATTGGTATTTAATTGCATTTATGTTTTATTAAGCTCAGGTTTAATGTGATTACTTTAATTAACTTAATTAGTTTATTTTTAAGATGTGTGACTAAATTAATTAGTGGAGTAAATAAAGATTTAATTTGAGTTTGATTTAAGAATTAATTTTAATGTGATTTATTTAAATCAATTTGGTTCATTAAAATGATGGATTAATTCATTAAGTTTGCATTAATTAGATGTTTAATTAATTAGGTTTGATTAAGGATAATTGAATTTTGAATTATCAGATTAATTAAAGATTTGTTTATTTAATGACTTAATTTGCATGAGTGATTTGATTTAGTTAAGTATTTTACTTAAGTTTGATTTGATTAAAGGATTATTATTATTATCATCATTGTTATTAAGTGAATTACTATTTATTTTCAATTAAGTTTGATTATTTATGATTAGAGTTTTATTTGATTTGATTCATTTATTATATTTGTTTAATTTCATTAACATGTTTGATTTAGTTATTAGGTTGAAATATTTTAATGGTTAAGTAACTCTATTCCAAATGGATTGATTAAATTAATTAAGTTCACTTTAATTGGTTTGGTTTGTTTGATTAATATTAGCGTTATGATGTATTGGATTTATAATTAATTTAACTTTTAGTTTACTTAATGATTAATTAGTTTCATTTATTTATATTCATTAGGAGTTTCATATTAAGATTAAGATTCCATGCTTAGTGTAGGTTTAATTATATTAGTTTGACCCATGTTAAAGTTTCCTAGATTTGTTTAATTTTAAGTTTGATTTAAGGTTTAATTATTTAATTGAGCTTTATTAACTTAAATAGGTTTAATCATATTTAATTGAATTTCCTTTGAGGATTATATGATATTTTCTTGATTTCAGGATTGTTTAAGTGTTATTTCATTTCTGATTTTAATTTATTATTTAGATTATTATGAATTTTATTTTAATTAATTCCTTAATTTGTTAAATTTTAACCCTAAATATTTATTGTAGGCTCATTAAGCTTGAGAAGAACATATTATTATTATTATTATTATTATTATTATTATCAAAATTTAATTTCTCGAAATTCATAAGTCCTTTTAACTTGATATTTTTATGATAGGTGTGTTTTAACTCTTATTTCAATCTCTGAAAATCTTTATTAAATTAGACGTGTATTTTTAGAGTAATTAATAAAACTTTATTTTTACTAAAATCTAATTTAAGCTCAAACCACTCAGTAAAATTTGAGGATTTTGGATTTGTTGGATTCCTCTCAAAAAGAAGAATCCAACGAGCCCTTGTTTGTAATTTTTTATTAGGTATTTTATTTTTTTTATGAATTTTTAAAGTTTCATCTAATTTAAGTAATTTTTAAAATCAAAAAATTTGATTTTTCCACTTAACATAACGCGAGGGGGCACTTCGGCATGTGGCTCGCGATTGGGCCGCGTGCCGATTTGAGTAGAATCCACGCGGTCGGTGATGACCATGATCGCGATTTCTCGACCATCAGATCGGTCGTCCAAATCGTGGATAGGCTAGGATCATGATCGACCCTCCGATCGAGGGATCGGATGGTCCAAAATGCACCCAGATCGAGGATCTAGGTCGATCGGTCCTGATCCTGAAGCGATGGCATGTATCTAGGCATGAACAATAAAAATCGAGGGTATTTTGGGAAAAATGAGAAATTTCAGATAAAAACTTGTCAAAATAGACTTATTTTCACGTCAATTCACACCAAAAAAATTCTATTTTTTAATTTGAATGACATAAAATATATAATGTAGGATTATCTAGGATAAATTCCAAAAATCACACAAACAATCATCACAAATGAAGGATCCTAAGGCGACAAGTTTGGAAATTTACCTCGGGATGGTTTTGGCGGATAAAATCCGAGTCAAGAGAAAGCTTTGGAATGAGTGTAGCCTTCTCTTGAATGATGTTCCGTGCTTGTCGTTTCTCACGGAATCCACTTTTGATGTTTTTGGCTCGAGAGAGGTGGGGAAGTGGAGGGTTGCTTTGGAGAGCTCTTGGGGGCTGAATAGTGGTAGGAGGAAAAAGAATGAAGCCTCATTTCCCCCTTCTTTAAGAGTGGGCGAAAATCCACCATTTTTTGAATTATTTAGCTCCAAAGTGTTGTCATTCTGCTTGGGGTGGTTGGGATGGACGATGGATTGATTGAGAACTTTGGATTTTTGCTCCAAAGTCCCTCTCTGCCTGATCATCATTGAATGCCATGTGGATGGGAGTTGAATGCATGTGATGGGAAAATTAAATGAAGTTGGGTGGAATCCTATGGTGGGAGGATCCATGAGATTTAATTAGGTTGGGTTGATTTAATTTGGGTCACTGAGTTTGTGTGATGGTCTAATGGTTAGCTTTGTTTGATTTGGGTTTAGGTCATATGGGTCACATTGGATCATATCAATTTAGGTTAACCAATTGGTCAAATTGAAGAGCTTAGTTGGGGTTCAAATGATAATTTAAAGAGTTTTTGTATGATTAATTTGATTTAATTTGGCTTATAATTGATTTTGGCATATTTGGAATCAAATGGGTCAAATGGGTCAAGTTGACCAATTTGACCAAAATTGGCCAAATTGGTTTGAGTTATGAGTTGATTCATGTTCAATTGACTAATTGAAGATAAATGTGATATTTTGTTTGAATCAATTTGAATTTAATTTAAATTTTAGCTAATTTGAGTTTTAGGTCATTTGATTTGGGTTGGGTCAAGTTGACCAATTGTCAATTATTTAATTTGGTCAGTTAAATAATCAAATTGGAATGAACTTGAGCATTGGTTAATCAATTTTGGTTAGATCATTGATTTTTATTTTAAATTTAGGCTGATTGATTGAACCAATTTGGCTCAATTGGTGAATATGATTTTAGGTTGATTCAAATCATTGGTTTCAATCAATTTGGTGATGAGTTTTGGCTACTTTGGTTCATTTGATAATGGTTGAGTCAAATGACTAAGTTGACTTGGTTTTATTGATTGTAATTGATCATCTAGGTGATCAACAATAGTGGAAGGTTTTTTGGTGAGTTTGGTTTATCATTTGGGTTGCATTGAAATTTGGCTTAAATGAGGTCACTTTGGGTCAGTGGACTAAGTGATCAATTGGTTTGGTTTTGATTTTATTTGAGTTTAGTTGAATATATATGAGCCATGTATTGAAATATAAATTCAAAGACAATCAATTTGAATTGTAGTTTTGGCTCAATTGAAAGTTTTAAGAAAGGTTGTTGGCTTGACTTGGGTTGACTTGAATTTGTTTGATGATTATAAGTTTTATTTATATTTGGATAAATGAATGATTGATTCAAGAGAAAATCCATTAGTTTTGACTTGATTTGGATAGAATTTTCTCAAGAATTGGCTTAAAGGGCTTAGATTGAGTTTGGATTTGATTTTTTGATATAGTTTTAGTTATTTGAATTTAGATTTCATTTATATTTGTGAATATAAATGAAGGAATAATTGATTTATAAAGAAATCAATTGAGTTTGATTTGATCTAAAAAGAGTTTTAGCTAAGCTTATGAATGTGGTTCATATGGCTTAGGAAAGGTCTTAGGACTTGAATTTGATTTTGGGTGTCAATCATTTGGAGTCAAATTTGGGATATGGATTTGAAATTTGGATTTGAATTTGAGATTTGATTTAATATTTGAATCTAGGTTTGATTTAAGAAAGTGTATCTAGATTGGGTTTGGGTATAGGATGAATTTTCTTAAGCCAAGGCATAGCTAATCTTATGATTAACCTTCTAAGTCTAGGCTTAGGTTAAGTGTTCACATAGATCTTATGATTAAGAAAAGCTTGTGTCTAGAAGATTCCTAAGTCTAAGGATGGGGTTGAGAGCTCACTCTAAAAGTGAGGTCAGCGACTAAGTCGACTACCATCACTTGAGCACCATCCGGATAATCTCTCAGAGGAGAACACATTATGAAGAAGAGCGACATGCGAAATTACTTCAAACCTAACAAAGCTTAGAAATCTATCGGAGAATGTCTAAAGCCTTTGATGTCTAACTTTTCAAAGGAGAGTTGGTCTTTGAGAAGATCAATAATCCCTCAAAAGAATGGTGATAAATTTTTTAGCTAATTGGACCCTTACATGTAGAAGGTATATCTGAAGGAGTATCAGCTTATTGATTAATGGTGACTGTCACCCATCAATGATCATTATCTCAAGAAGTATCATGTCTGAGTGCACATGATTGCATGATTGGATAAACATTATATTCATGACTCCTCATATTATATATATAAATATGAAATAGCATTTAAAAAATTCTCTTGCATTGTGAGAACGCATTTTTGAGTTGCGATGAAATTCCCCCTGCAAAATATGGGGCATTTATATATATTTATTTAGGTTGATATATGTCTTCAAATCCCAAGATTAAAGTATACATGCATGGTGATTGATAAGTCTCATCTACTCTTATAATTGATATAAAAGAAGATATAAGTACCTCTTCATCTTAGTTCGAAAATCCCCTTGCCTGACAGGGGGCATTTTTAAATTTTTATATTAGAAAAACACTTATGACTATTTTGGGGTGACATCATGACTCATGCTGAAATCTCCAAATAACATTTACAATTATATATGTTTAGATCGCATGTGACTATGCGAATAATAGGAAAGATCACGTTCACTCAGAGCATGTAGAAGACAACTTTGAAGGCTAGAGCTGTCTATCCTCCAAAGCTGATCCAACTCAATGAATTTAAGCGATCCAGATCTGAAAAAAATTTCCAATTGATCGACGAGTCAAGAGAGGATCTGAGGAGAGGTCTAAGTAACCACAAAGCATAAGCCTATATAACTTCTTCAACAAGTCCGACAAAGCAGCAAGCATAGGGCCAAAGAAGCCATCTTGGATATCATAAAAAGCTCACAGCAGAACTAAGAGAACTTTATAGTCAACCGGTCCACTAAAAAACAAGTGTTGGATTGACAACTTCTTGCCATAGACCTAATGCTCATCTTGAAGACTAGGTTGCCAACTCTCATCCTTCAACAAGTCAACCAAAGCGATAAGCAAAGGACCGAAGGTATGCACACTCTCCTGATAAGTCAATTCTGACAAATCAAGTTAATCCTTCAACAAGTCTGCCAAAAGTAACAAGCAAAGGACCGAAGGTATGCACTTCCTCCTGACAAGTCAATTTAGACAAATCAGGTCAAATCCTTCAACAAGTCCACCAAAGCGATAAGAAAAGGACCGATGGTATGCACATCCTCCTGACAATTCAAGTTAGATAAATCAGGTCAATCACTCATCAAGTCTGTCAAGCTCGAAGCTAGGACAGAAGAAACATAAATCACAAAATATATAAAATTCTTCCTTCACTAAGCCTACTAAGCACGAAGCTAAGAAAAAAGGAGGATTAAAGACACAAACCACTAAGATGAAACCTTCTTCAAGCCTATCAAAGCAGTAAGCATATGGCCGGAGGTATCTCTCTTCCTACCTGATGAGTCAATAAAGACAAATATGATCAAATCTTGTATGGTCAACTAGTTTGCAACAAACATGGTACACTCACTCATATTTGTTGGGGCATTCTTGACCTATATGTATACTCATCAAGTCGAGCTTCATGATTTGGATGCAGCGATATCAAATGAGTTGAAATACAATGTCATCAACTAGTCAAAATAATCTTCGATCGAACGGACTTAAATCATTACATGAATATACATATTACAATTTTCTAATTAACATCAAGAAATCCATCGATCGCCTACATATACAGGAAGCGGCGATGCCCAAATGACCTCCATTCACAAAATTGATCATGTTGTTAGCGTTGAAATGTCAAATCCTATCAAATGAGACTATCCCCATGAACGTCAAGCGGTCGGAAGTGACGACGTACAACTTTGAACTAAATTGACTCGATTTGGCACCGATTTTAATCAAACGGTCTTCGATCACAAAACGAATTATACCGTTGAATACGAAACATTAAATTTACCTATAAACGATACCCATATTATCTGGGTTTAATTTGAAGATTCACAGATTTTGACGTGATATCGCGAAAATCAAACATCCAAATTAATTAAACAAAGTTCAATTTAATTTTAATTATTAAATGATTAAATCGGAATTTTTGCATGAATAGGAATTGGTAATCAGATTATACTCTTCCCATAAATGCTCTTCAGTCATGTTCAAAATTGCACTCTAATTTTGAAAATCCCACCTAAATATAAGGAAGCTAATTAATCAGCAATTATGGCTCCTAATCCCCTTTTTTTTCCTCCCATGACAAAGAGGCAGCTAGAAAATTTTTTGGCAAACACCAAACCTCTCTCATCTACTCTCCCATCCAACCCTACAACTGCCTCCAAGCCTTCACTCTTCTTCTTGCACGGTTTTCCCTCTCTTTTCTCTATTCCCACTCTCCCGAATTCTGTTTCACCAAAAAAAACCAAAACTCCCTCATCTCCTGCTCAGCATAGTCAATCAAAACCCTCTCTCCAATCAAGAAATATCGTTGCCAGTTTCTCATTGATCGCATTCTCTTTTTTTTTCATCTCTTCTAGTTGATTCTCATCTTCCTCATCATCTTACCATCCCTTGTGTTGTTACCTATATATTTCTACCACCAGCGCCTTCCAATAAATATGTTTCTTCTCGCCCTCTTCACCATATCCATCAGTTTCGCTGTGAGCTTATCATGCACATTCACCAAAGGCAAAGTTACTCTTGAGGCAGCCATTCTCACCGCAGTTCTTGTCATCAGCCTCACTCTTTACACCTTATGGGTGGCCAAGAGAGGCCATGATTTCAGCTTTCACTCATCGTACTTATTGTTTTCACTCTCATCCGGATCTTCTTCCCATTGGGAAGAATCACATATATGATCTACAGTGGCTTAGCAGCTCTCATCGTTAGTGGATATACCATCTACGACACAGATAATTTGATTAAACGCTACTCCTATGATGAGTACGTATGGGTTGTGGTCTACCTCGACTTGTTCTTATCTCTTCTTACTCTTTTCAGAGTTGTTGGTGCTTGAGTGAGTAATTGTAAATACCAATAAGATTATCAAATATAAGTTGCCCCTTCTCTATCCCTAGTCCCTCCGAAGAGCTCCCGCAGGCTGCTAGCCCTCCAACCACATATCTCAAACACTACCCTCCCTCATTCACCTTCTCTTTCTGCGACCTAGAGTAGAGCTAAGAGGCAACTCTGACATCAGGCAAGTTTCTCTCAACAACCACTCTTTCTCGTAGCAGAGAGGCAACTCCGTCATAAGATGGGTTCCCTCTCCTCCAGTATTCATCCCTTCTTTGATTGGAGTCCAATTCCCTTTGTCAGAGAAGAACTCATCATGAGGTTCCTCTCATTTTGGCATCTTCCTCCTCCTTTACCTTCCACTCTGCATACCTTTCCTAATTTCCTACCCGATCATCCCCTTTGAGGCAACCAAGAGGCAACACCGTCATCGGGTGAGTTTCTCTTCTAGGTTTCCGACATTTACATTATTCCTGCAGCCAAATAGCCCCTCTTTCCTTCCTTGCAAGTGATGAGAACCAAGAAAGAACATCGTCAGGTTCTTCTCTGGGTTCACATTTTCCCTTCAATCCAAATAATCAACACTCCAATATCTCCTATTCAATCCCTGTTAGCGAACTCATGCAAAATCATTAGGTGTTGTGGATTGTGGATGTATAAAATATGTGAAAAATATATGCATATGCTTGTGCTTCTTTATGCAAGTTTAAAGGCCTCGTCATGCTCATCAAGGCTTGATGAGATGAAATTCAGCTGTGGCATCGCAAGACACCGCTCACTACGCTCAATAGGGCGTACTGAGTAAGCCAAAATTGTTAGATGCAGCCCCATTTGAATGTGTAGAAATTACATATATATGTTTGCTTTTATGTAGACAATCAAAGACCCCACTAATACTTAATAGGGTTTAGTGGGTATGAAGACTTGTGGAGTCATGAGCCATTCATTGCTTCAATAGATGCGGGTAAATAAAGCAATTACGATGTAGCCCCTACGGGATGATCTTTGGAATACTATCTTGTATTTTGATTAAACTTAAAAAAGGGGGAATCAAGATTCATTTAAAAGAAATCGAGCACATCAAAATAAATAATCTAAAATGAAATTTGAATGATTTGAAATTGCATATATATGTTTACTTTTATGCGATGATGACCTAATGCTTAAGCTTAGTGGGTATGAAGACTGTGGTGTTACAATAGACGTCAATAAACCAGCGATTGTCTCTTAGAATAGGATGATCTTGGGAATCTTGCCAAAATGTTGTCAAAGATTAAACTTTCATACTTGCAAACAAAATTCAAGCTAAACAAATAACGCTACTAAAAGCTAAAATAAAATTGATATGAATTTTGAATTATAAATGAGAATGAATTTGAAATAAATTTGAAGATTATATTTCAAATAAAGAAAGATGGATTGAACTCAAACATATTTATGAACTTGAAACGACTTGAATATTTTAGCAGTAAATATAAATTTGGCACTTCAATATATGTTATTCCAAGGGATCTAATAAAATATTCGAACAATTTAAAATGTCTTCCATACCACCGAATCTGTAACTCTTTGTACAAGCAGACAGAAGGCGTTGGCTTAAATTTTGAATATACTTCAAATGTATTAATTTTGCATAAATTATAGAGCCAACTATCACTCAATTCAAGTGCTTCAGAATTTATGCAATTATTTAAAAGAATTGAATTATTGTATGAAATATAAAGTAAACTTTAATTCAATTTGAGCTTTCCAAAAATTTGTACAAGTATTCTAATTACGCATGGCTCAGCACTTCTTAAGTGCTTAAACTTAAGAGGATGTTGTGGGTTAAAAAAAAAAGGAGGAGAAAAATGATGAAATCAATTCAATCATTTATATATGCATGTAATGAATATCATCAATGTTAATTCAAGTCAATGAAAGATATAAGTATTCAACTTTATAAAATATGATCATATGATCATAGTAGGCTTCTATGTTTGAAATATAGTTGACACGTACTATATGATCAACTTCTATGTGAACTCAAATTACATTATATACTCCAATAGAGTTGACAAGGTATGTTATAATATCAATTTCTTAAAGAATTTAAATTACACATAAGTTATAGGCTCAATCCTTTACTAGCAAATAAGTAGAGTTGACAAGGTCAACCCCGATGATGGTTGTGTTGAATGAAAATCTCAACCGGAGGGGATTACTACTATTTAGATTTTTTAAATTATTGTATCTCAAATTCAAATTTATAAATTCAAGTTGTAGGGCAATCCTCTGCTAAACAAAATAGCGAGTTGACAAGCTTACCCCGATGATGATCTTGAAAATCTCCTGAGGGATATTATCATTAAAAGATATTTGAGCTCTAAATTAATTCATCTTAAAATTAAATTTCAACTAAGAAAATATCTAAACTAAATAAAATTTATCATTTAAATACTTAAAACAAACAACTTATCCATCCATATGTTTGTTGATTGGCATATCTCATAAAGGAGCTAATGTCAAGTCAAATAAATCACTATATTCCTCAAATCTCAGTCAATGGGATGTGTCTTTGTCCTCGTCATGGTTTAGCAGTGGCTCCACATATGGTTACTAGAGTCCTGTCGATGGTTGCCACCAAATGACACAATTATATTACGGTCACGACTGTAGCTCGTATGTTCCCCAATGAATCAACCCTTTGAGTTATGAATCATAGAGTATATTTGATAGGCATAAAGCCTTTTTGTCAACTAAGGTCGACTTAAGCTTGTCTCCTTAGACAAACAACACCCCATATCTACAAGGATTTCTTGGATGACGTAACCCATATGTTGCTGATAAGGATCCTTCAGTCAGGTTGGGTCAACTACCTCCTCTGACTAAGTAGACTAAGGACTACGACAGCCCGGGATGACAAAACCATGGGATCTAGATAAGACACGTCATCATTCCACCAACTATATGCTTTAAGTTAAATAATGGTGAATTTCATAAATTCTAAACCCTTCTATTATATTCGCATTACGCCTGTAGCACTTGTCGAAAGTTCTCTCTCAGCATTGAGAGAGGTAATTAATAATAGGTGTTTACTCTTATAGGAAACCTGGAACCAAATCTAAAGTCCTCATAAAATGAGGATGAAATCTCTGGGTAATGTTTTATCTACTATTCCATCTGCCTTCTGAAAATTTTATCGAAGTATCAATTCAAATTCTCTTCATCGAGAGGTCAGTGGCAAATTTTTGGAGACCACATTGCTCTCATAACTCTTTCATCGTGTTGATTAATTTCTACTATTGAGTGGCCCAATCGATATTTAAATGCTTCATGTGGTACAAATGATTGATCATTGTCTACAATATTGAATTCAATGCATGATGAGATGGATGACGACGTATATAATTATGTAGATCCATTATAGCAGTAACTATTTTAACTTACTTCTTAAACGAGTATGGAGAAATATCGCGTAGAATAACTCATTTCTTCTTCCATACTGCAAAAGCTCGCTCATTTGTCATTTATTAAACAATTATTTCCTTCCCCTAATGACTTGACTGCTCATTTCAAAATCAGGAATATGATATTTTATTTTTGGAAAAGGCTTTAAGAATCTTCGTTGCATTGGATAACCAGCATCAACAATGTAATATTTTTCAGTTTGAATTTTTAATTATGAGCTCCAATAATTATTTTTTATAATGAATAAATGATTCAATATAATAATACCTGGATGAGGCATTGGAAAGTTATTTTCTTTATGTCATATGCAAATCTTGAATATGCAACTATCATGTGCACTTACTTCCATCCACCATTAAAAAAGTGAAGCACATATTAAAATCACATATTTTCATTACGTTCTAGGTAGGCCAGCCACATCAGCCAATATTTGCTACTTTATCACTTGAAGGCACACGGACATCGACATGTGTCCCGTCAATTGCTCCAATACAATCCTACATCAAAGTTTGATACATAATTAGGTGACTATTAAAACATAAACTTAAAAATGAAGTTCACCTTGAAATATGACACATATCGACAATCCTGCAAAATCTCATCTAGTGTATTTAGAAAAATTGAATATATCAACTTTATAACTTTAGTTGATAAACTTATCAAAGTATCAAGGCCAATAGAGAAATATCTGCTTATGGTTTCAGATGAGTGTTGAAATAGCTCACTAGTCTCCCTGATCGATTCATTATGTGATAATATATATAATATTAGAGCCAAGACTTCTCTAGTTGTAGTTCTAGAATATCCATATAATTTATGAAAATTTTCTAACTCTTACAAAAGATTAATAAAATTTATTTGTAACATATGAAACATGTTATGAAATCTCCCTAGGTGTCCTGCGAGTAACTCAATGATACATTTTTTCTAATAAATTTTGAAGTCATACATAGATTTTTGCAAATATAAGACTCATGATAATCATTTATTAAGCATACGACATCAACAATAGCAGTCATAGGTTGATCTTCAACATAACTTTCCATAACTGCAACCAACAAATAATAAAATCTTAACATTAATCTTTGATAAAAACTCACCCAACAAAACATCATTCAAAATTAACCAAGCAAAACATCATATATCAACGATAGCAAAAGTAAAAACCATAAGAAATCTAGTTGATATTAGTATCTAAGAAAATTTAGGACAAAATAAATGCCAAAACATCATAATAAGAAATGTTAAACAATACGTTTTTCAAAATAGTAACGAAGAAAATGAGTGTCATTGCCATGAAGATCTCTTGTTTGTTGACATTTTCAAGCAACTTGTTGATGCGAGATAAAATGGAATGTCTCTTGATTTGCTTTAACTTAATGATTATCTCAAACAATGATGGTGGTGAAATTGGCTTATTCGCTCTGGATGTCATATTGGTGCATGCAGTAATTAATTGTGATATCTGATTTTAGAGAAATCCAGCACCTCCTTTCTTTTTCTTCAGATCTCTAGTCTTAGAGATGGTGGGCATATAGAATGACTTGATTCAGTAAGGGAATCTGTGACATGTAATAATTCATGAATTGAATCATTTGAATCACTGTTGCGTGCTAGAGAATTTTATTCCGGTAGATGCAAGATCTTAAATTAAGTAGCCCAAAAATCAACAACAGCGGGGATATGAACAGGGGTTATCGTGGAAAACCCGTTAAGGGAAAAAACCGGGGCTTGCTCTAGAACTTTCACTATGTGTTCAAAGATCTGAGTCCTTGCTTCTCGTTAGTTTGGAGAAGAAGGTGTTCTGAGTGAAACAATATTAGAGTGTAGAAAAATACAATGTCGGTCAACTCAACCCAAGGAGAAGTTTCCCAAAGCGAGAGCGGATCTTCGGGCAACCTCTTGATCTTGAAGAAAGGCGGCAAGCGGTCTTTTCTAGTCCTCACGAGGCGTCTCCAGAGCGACTCACGATCTTGAGCGGGTGGGCTTGGTGGTGATAGATGTCGGCGTCGTCGGCAGGTGGTCTCGAGCTCTCGGTCTTCAAATCGATTCCTCAGGTGAGAATGAAGCTCTATTTATAGATTTTTGGGAGTGGCGAGCCTTGTAAATTCGTGGAAAACTCCAACCACTCCGTCGGACGGCGGTCGATCCCCGATCGAGCGGTGTATTTTGATGATCAGGTGCCTTAATGATGTCGGGTGGGTGATCTTGGATTCGTTGGATTCGTCTTGGCGGCCTCGATCGTATAAATATGTTTGGTGACCATTTGGCGGATCGGATCCATTTTCATGCTCGATAGCTTGATCAGTCGATTGAGTTGGATCGGTATGCTTGATGTTCTTATGTTCGTCTCATCGAGGCGGTCGGTTTATTGTAAACTTGCGAAATGATTAGATCAGCATTTACGAAAATGCCTTGAGATTCGTGCTTGATCGATTAATTTTACGGGCGTATCGGTTATTTTTTGGGTGACATTATCTCGGTCATCAAAATATATGTCAATCTTGAAAATAGCAAATTCTCCAATGAAATTTGAGAGTCCATCAAGCGCATTTTGAACAGTCTTCATGCCAATGATATTATAAGCTGGAAGGCGATGCGAGTATAAATATGTGTGTATCTTGTGAGCGAATTTGAATTCTGGATCGATCAGGGAGCGACGAGGAGCTTCAGCAGTGCCGTGGCGCCCATGAGCGCGTCGCATATGGCCTTGTAGCCTATGTATGCCATGCGTACTTATCATATGAGCATTGTTCTTCGGCGGTCGATCTGGACAGCTGAAACACAGGCGGATCTGTGTCATGGTCAGGCCTTGAAATCGAAATCATTGAACAATTTGTGAATTATGAAGCGAATATGACAGCGGTTCGACATTCGTAAGCCCAGTCGTATGAGTCAGCGATTCGAGCCGCTGTTGTGTTCAACCCGCCAGCGGCGGTTGCGCCCATGAACGGCCAGCGACCGTGGCCAAACCGGTTTATGAAGTATATGAGCCTTAGCAGCTGATCTGGCTGTATGATGAGCGTAGCGGCTTGGCTGGACAGACCCACTGTGGGTTTGTGGTTTTAGCGGTTTAGGCGGTTTTACTCTTTTATAAGTCTATAAAACCCCAGGGCTAAGAGGAAAGAGCACATTTTCTCATCTCCTCTTCTCCTCTTAGAGTGCATAGCCCTCCCCAGGTGGGAGTTTGGGCACTCTTTTTGGATCTCCTCTTCTCCTCTTAGAGCATAGCCCTCCCACAGTGGGAGTTTGGGCACTCTTTTGGATCAACCTCTCTTTCATCTCCACCAAGAGTGCATAGCCCTCCCCAGGTGAGAGTTTGGGCACTCTCTTGGAATAATTTTCATCTCGAAGAGGCCAGCGCCTTGACCGTCGGGTTTGGCGAGAAAGGATAGGCGAGGGGGCGATGGACAACGATGGTGGCCGCCAAATGTCAGCGGCAGTGATGATGGTGGCCAGCGTCGGTAGTCAGCGAGATACCGGCGATGATGGTGGTAGCCGGCGAAGATGCGAAATGGCAGTAGTAATGCCGACGGTAGTCAGCATAATGGTTAATGGCCGAGAGGTGTAATTCAACAGCAATGAAACCCAGCAGTGCGATAGCGATAGATTATCAGCGATAGTCCAGCGATAACCGGCAACGGTATTCGAGTGGCAGCGTCGATAATCAGCCGATAGCCGATAATGGTGATAACCGGCGAAGATTACGGAGATAACGGTATCGGTGATGGCCGGCGTGATAACCGGCGGCGTAGTCGGCGGCAGTGCGGCCAGCGGGGATCTTTGACTATCAGCATTTGTGTGTGTTTCGATGGCGTTAGCGCTGTGGAAGAGGTTGATTGAATGGCGAGATTTTGACCTATCGGTTGTTTGTCGAGCGTAACGATGGCGTTAACTATGGAAGGTCGAGTTGAATCCGCTAATTTTGACTATCGAGGTTGTTTATCGGGCGTTTACTGATGATGTTAACTGTTATGGAGAGAAAGTTGTAGCGATCTATAGAGATTGCCAACTTATCAAGGTTGTTTATCGAGCGTTACCGATGATAACGTATGGAAGATGGGAAGTTCAGGACCTTTTGACTATCGAGGTTGTTTATGGGGCGTTACTCGATGATGTTAACTTTATGGAGAAAGTTGTAGCGTCTATAGAGGATTGCCAACTTATCAGGTTGTTTATCGAGGCGTTACTGGCGATGTTAACACTATGGAAGAGTCGTGGGAAGTCCACCTTTTGACTATCCGAGGTTGTTTATCGGGGTTACTCGATGATGTTAACTTGTTATGGAGAAAGTTGTAGCGTCTATAGAGGATTGCCAACTTATCCAAGGTTGTTTATCGAGGCGTTACTCGGCGATGTTAACTATGGAAGAGTGAATTGAATCCGGCGAGATTTTGACTATCGAGGTTGTTTATGCGTGACTTCGATGATGTTAACTGTTATGGAAGAAAGTTGAGTTGAATCTAGAGGATTGACTTATCGAGGTTGTTTGTCGAGGCGTTACTGCGACGTTAACTGTATGGAAGAGGTCGAGTTGAATCCGTTAGGATTTTGACTATCGAGGTTGTTTATCGGGCGTTACTCGATGATGTTAACTTTGTTATGGAGAAAGTTGGCGGCGTTAGAGATTGCCAACTTATCAAGGTTGTTTATCGAGGCGTTACTCGGCGATGTTAACTGTATGGAAGGTGTGGGAAGTCCAAGGACCTTTTGACTATCTGGGTTGATTGTAGCATAGGCATCCATGAAGCTTCGACATCGATGTCGATGTCGCATCAACTAGTTGTCGACACATGGAAGAGGAAGCTATCTTTTTGGGCATGCACGCGATCGAGTCGGTGTAGTCGATGCACATTCTCGAGGCGTTGGCTAACACGTTAGCCAGGTGGGGTAGTAGACTTCTCGAATGAACTTGACTTCCAGTTTGGTGATTTCTTGTTCTATGACTCGTTGTTGAAGCGAAGGTTCTTTTCTTACGTATCCGCTTGTAGGTTGAGTCAACTTTGAGGGAGTGCGTAATGACTTGTCAATGCAGAATATCGGATGCGCTCGCAAAGATATCTTGATTTTCGCGAAAATCTACGTGATTTCGATCGATGAGCGAAGCGATCCCACCTTCACCTTTCGCGATGGATCAACTTCGAGATAGGAAGACAAATTACATCTTTATTTGGAGAAGCCCTTTCAGAGGCATCCTCATCTCGTGGGTCGAAGTTCTATGTTGAGGTTCTTGGCGTAAATGGTGAGCTTGCTTGATATATGCGCTTGTGCTATCTGTTGATTCCACTTACCACGTCGATGCCAGCTGGTGTCGGAATTTCATCTTGAGGTGAGGCGATGTATTGGCGAATATATGAGAGGTCTCCCAAATATTGCATTGTCTGGGTTCGGACTTGACAATAAATTGTATCAAGTGGGTTTGCGTGTCGGGAAAATTCTCAAGAGTTACGGGAAGGCGATTGTCCCTTCCACTATCTGGTCGATTATCAAATCCATATACGATTGGGCCGGCGGGTTGAAGCTTCTCTCTTTACATACCCATCTTGGGAAAGTGGAGTAAAAGAACATCAACCGAACTCCCATTGATCAATATCCTTTTAATATTGAAGCATGGATCACAGACCCACAGCGATGAGGGGATCTTGATGTGGGATCCTCTAGATCTAAATCATCAAAGGTGATAGAATGGTCCGAGACTTCTTGACTCACGGCTCTTGAAAGGCGGCTGAATATTTGGCTAGATAACAGCCCTCTGATTGTTTCTATCTCTCCGGCCTTGGCGGTTCCTTTGGTTGCCCCGGCATTTCTTTGGGCGGGTTGGTTTTGTATAAAGCGGCTAGATACCCACGGCGTATTAGTCTTTCAATCTCCTCCTTGATTGGTGGCACTCTTGATGGTGTGCCTCTGCGGTGAAAGTGGCGAATTTCTCTTGATTTCCAATTCCGGGCTTTAAAGGTGCGGCCACTTGGCATCCTCTTCTGAATAGCATAGGATGTTGCATGGCGTGTTGAGAGCCATATTTTCCTCGATTGAGTCATATGCGAGTCGAGGAGGTTTTGGGGGAGGTTCTTTGCCTCTCTTCTTTTACGAGATGTTTGAACATCACCTTTGGGAACCTTCTTGCTTGGTGGTTCAAGCATTGCCGATGAGCAGCGATAGCCGTCGGCGGAGATTTGTGCCTCTGAGGTGGACAGTCGACATAGGAATGGGTGTCTCGCATTAATGATGAATAGAAGTATCTGGCGGAGTCCTCAGAAAAGCCCAAAGTTACGGATCTACTCACGGTATCTGTCGGGCTTGAGAGGAGAACCTCGGAAGTATTCTTTGAGGACTCTCCATCGTTACATTAGGAGAGATGTGATGAATCACGATGATTCTCTTGTTGCCGAGCATTACAAAAAATCGGCGAGCTCTCCAAATGATGGACGGACCCTTAGCGGCGAATAGAACCAAATGCTGAGCTTTGTCCTTTGAGAGTCGGCGGGAATACGACACAAGAGTCATTTACCGGCGAATGTGCATGATCGTTCGAAAGTGATCGATATGCTGATCGGTTGTGCCATCGTAAGGGTCCATCTTGGGAAGCTTGAATCTCGTCGGTCGGGTATTGCGAGATGATCTCGGCCAAGGGACGAAGTTTTGAAGAGGCGGAGAATGGATCATTCGATTGTTTGCCGGAACTCTTCCCGCCGTCGTTCATCGCGATAAGATGACGTGGAGTTTCACCACGAGGTCGAGCCATTCGGTGGGGTGAGTAGAACCGGCGATCCGAAAGATGATGTGGAAAGGGGTTCTACTTGCTGATCCCATTCCTGCAATCATTCTCGTGAAGAAAATCTGATTATGCCGAGGGTCAAAAAACCCGTGGCTCTTCCAGCGGTTGGAACGCTTCGGCCCTCAGAGTCAAGAATTTCGCTCGGGAATCCTCCATCCTTTGAATGCGATCTTTCAAAGAGGGCTGACCACCTCACCATATTGGAGATATAGCAATGGGGAACTATTTTCCACGACGCAAATGCGTCAGAATTTTATTCCAGATGCAAGATCTTCGTCAAAAAAACTATCCAACACACAAGTGATATGAACACAGGTTATACGTGGAAAACCCGCTATGGAAAACCACTGCCTCGCCTCAGAACTTTCACCATGTGTTCAAAGATACGTGTCCTCGCTTCTACTAGTTAGGCTTTAAACAATATTCCGAGTGTAGAAAAATACATCTCAACCCAACCCAAGGAGAAGTTTCCCAAAAGCAACGGATCTTCCTGGGAGCAACCTCGATCTTCGTGAGAAAGGAGCAAGAACCTGGTCTTTTCTAGTCCTCCTGGCGATCTCCCAAGAGCGTAGCTCGATCTTCGTGCACCACCTGGTGGTATGGTGATATCGGCCAAGGCCGACGGTGGTTCTCGAGCTCCGGTCTTCAAATCGATTCCTCCTTAGTGAGAACAAACTCTATTTATAGATTTTGGGAGTGGCCTTGTAAATGGAAAACTCCAACCACTCCCATAACCACTGACGGACGGCCCAAGGATCCCCTCACCGACGGGTGTATTTTGATGATCCGCCTTAATGATGTCGAATTGGGTGATCTGATTCGTTGGATTGCCTTTGAAGCCGCCGATCCGACTATAAATATGTCGCTGGTGACCATTTACGGATCGTGATCCATTTTCATGCTCGATACTGACCGAGTCGATTCAGTCGGATCGCATCATGCTTGATGCTATGCTTTGTCTCATCGAGACGTAAGCTTGATTTCAAATCGCTGACATTAGATCAAAGCATTAAAATTCCTCGAGATTCGTGTTTGATCGATTAATTTTCCGGTGACGTCGTTTCGCTGCCGTAGTTGCTTTTCATGCATTGCTTGCCAACTTTGATTTGGAGTCCGAATGGACTCCTATAGCAACCACACCACCAAACATAAGATCTAACTTCTCTTCAAGCTCAAGTTCTATGCCACAGTATCTAAATTTTTTGACATTTGACATTACCTACAATTTAGCAATAAGGGTTTCATATTATAACTACAAGAATTCTTTGTAGAGTATGTAGAAGGTTACAAGTGCATATATGAACTTCACTTATAGCTTTTCATGCCACCAATCATCCTGAATGAGTCATCAGCTTTTCTGATCCTATCCAACCGGGCCTGATCCTTGTTTTAACTCCATCCATAATTTTCAATCTTTATTCAGTTGATCTCATTTATTTTTATGTTGTATCATGTTATACTCCCCTCCAGTCCCCTCAAAATTTTTTGTTAAATTCTCCTAACCCTCTTGATTAAAATAGGTTGTCGGCCTATTGTCTAACTCTATCTTCTTCAAACAAAGATCACAAAAAATTATTTTAATATCTCTCTTCCATGTAGCACCTGCTCCACCTTCCTTTGGGTTTCTCATTAGAAGCACCTATTATTATCTCCTTACATTGATTTGTGCAAGCACTTGCTTATGCTAGATAAGCAAAAAATAAATCGCTATAAAGATTGCACTTTCAATCAATCATCCTAGAGTAAATTTGAGTGCACAAGAAAGAAAAAAAATTATCAAAAAGATGTCTCGAAATCACTATCCTAAGAAAAAAATAAAATGAACATAAATTAAAAAGCAACGATGTGACAAAAAAAGGTGTTGATTGATGATCCTGCTCACAACATATTCATATAATTTTATTCTTACTGTTAATATGAGGTATTCTGTTTCTCTGAAGCAGGCTCAGTTTGTTTTCTTAGTAGGAGGTAATGTTTCTTGTAACGGATTGTCGGATATATCTCTACTAGACTTATATATCGAGAGAGAATTAAATTATTTATCAGATTATTCCAATTTATGCAATCTGCCTTCATTTTTGTAAGAGAATTGAAAACAGTAAGAGGATACATCCGTTCTTCTCTAATAGCTGTTAATTTCTTGCAAGACACTGTGCATGTAAAAGCTCCTTTTATTCTTTACAAAGGGAAAAATAGTGCTTGAACCAGTTAGAAGAACAAAAGGGCGAGAGCAAAAGAGAACCTGAATAAGGGTTTTAGAGTCCAATGGAAGCTTCTCCTTTGCATGCATTCTTAGAGTTTTGGAATGGCTACCTCAAGGACGTCTCCATCCCTGTCCCATTCTCCCCAACCATTCCTCCTCACGTAACTCGGATAGTAACTATTGAAACAGCAGGTCCGGTGTCCAGAGAATCAATGAAGATAGAAGCTCGGCACTGATGCAGAAGAGGACGACAAGGAACAAGTCTATGCGCTTGCTCGAAAAAGAAGAGGAGAACAATGCTGAATGGTGATGGAAAGGATAAAAGGAAGGAAGTGGGAGGAAGATAAAATAGGAGGTGGCCAATACAGATAAGAGGATGGGGAAGATGCAGTAGAAATCGAAGATGGGTGGAGCGACGGTGAGCTATGATTTTTCGAGATCAGTTAAGGGAATGGGACTTCGGCCTATTCCAATGGTTTCTAAATTGTATCAAAATGCAAGAGAATGCTTCCTAATCTTATAGGTATCAACATCATTGCTCAATTTCATAAGAGCAAACTAAAAAAATAGAAAATACTACACTATGATTCATTATATACATTCCATTGTTCACTTTTGGTGTTTTCTATGAATATATACTCATAGAAGCCAAACGAAATACTAGAATCAAACACAAATAAAGTAGCAGAACCGCAAGAGTATACAATAGATAACTGAACGTACAATAGAGAACCGCAAGAAGTTGTACCTTTGAGGGATGAAGCTGTGGTTGAGGAGCAAGACTAACTGTTGTTTTTGACTTGCGAGGGTGGAACAGGCTCCGTGCGTGGAGTTTCTAATAGCTGAAGTTGAAACGAGAAGCATGAGCAACAACTGCTGTCGGCTTGTGAGGGAGGCTCACGGTTGCAGGTGAGTGACTGTGAGCGGGTAAGGCCGACGATCGAGAGTTTCCTGTGAAGAAGGCACAAGATTAGAGTGGCGTGTGAGAATTTCTCGCAAAATTATCCCGTGACTGGATATTTTATAGATAAGTTACAAAATAAACAGATTCACGTCGCGTTTTGTACCGTGACGTGGGTTCGCAGCTGTACCAAACGGACTCTTAATGATTCGTGCTAAGAAAATTAACAGTGTCGATGATCGGGTTTTGAGCCTCTACACATTTATTTCCGTTGTTGAAGTCGGTCACTTTGTGAGCATTCAATTGAACATTTTTAAGTGTTCTCTTCCTTTGAAAGGTTTTTAGCCTTTATGCCACTACTTTTATCATTGAATTTGGCCACTTTTTTTGTAGTCGTCTTAGTAAAATTAGATCCTGATGAATTTGGCCACTTTTTTAAATTGTAGCTTAGAGCTGCAAAGATGCACTTTTTAAGAGTTTAAATATAGGTTTAAGAAATGACCATTGAGTTATTCGCATCAATTGTATTAACTAAAACAAACATAAAAGTAATCTCTGAAATTTTTGATTATCTTAAACTATAGATCATGACATCATTGTTAATTGTTTACCCTTCCATATCTTTGATCAATAAGTACAATATTGCCCAAAATGAGTACAAGTAACTCATCTAGAAAGTGATACATCCTAAAATTGGCCTAATCAAGATCGCAGATTTTGAAATACTTATCTAATCACCGATTTTAGTAAACTTATTAAATCGATCGTCTCATGAGACGAACATAACAACATCAAGCATACCGATCCGGTCAATCGACTTCGACTTTATCTAAACAAAATGGATCGATCCGCCAAATGGTCACAAAATAGACATATGTATAGTCGATCGAGCGCTCGTCAAGAGAATCCAACGAATCCAAGATCACCCAATTCGGCATCATTAAGGCACCGGATCATCAAAATACACCGTCGATAGGGGATCGCGTCCGATGGGGAGGAGTGGTTTGATTTTCCATGTATTTACAAGATCGCCACTCTTCCAAATCTATAAATATACCCATATAGAAAGAGACTGGACCAAGAAGGAGAAAGCTCAAGAAGGAGGAAGTTCTCAAGCAAGATCCCCGGAAGAAGATCGCATCACCGCCCGTGGCTGCCAACCATCACCGCCACCATCGCCACACCCTCGCCATCATTAATCACCTAATCGTTGCATTTCGCGGTTGTTCCTATATGCCAAATTGCTCTTTCCACCAAGTTCCTACAAGCCTACCATCACCCGCTATTAGAACTATTACAACGTTATATATGTTGTTCCTTTCTATGTATCTCTTGTAATCCCTTTATCGGAAGATTCTGTACTGAGGCATATACATAGTGGAACATTTTGTTCGCCCCTGGTTTTTTCCTCTTTTCGAGGTTTTCCACGTTAAAATTTGAGTTCTCTCGCCATTTTAAATACCTGTGTGTCTGACTAATCAACAAAGCTAACACTTTCACTCTACCAGAATCGGTCTTCCAAGACGCATAGCCATGCTGTCTGGATAAGACTCTCAATCATACTTTTATAACACCGATGACCAATAGCAATCTTCAATAACGGAGCTCTCGCTTAACTCCCCACTCAAAACCAATTTGAATCGTGG
The DNA here is from genome assembly GCA_021442155.1 of Cymbidium sinense. NCBI lineage: Eukaryota > Viridiplantae > Streptophyta > Magnoliopsida > Asparagales > Orchidaceae > Cymbidium > Cymbidium sinense. Next base: position 187,930,016 of record CM038216.1, read on the forward strand.
ACGCCAAGCTTCCGCCCCACTTCCTCTAATGGCATGACTCATTCAAGGCACAGAATCTCTTTAGAAGAACGTATGCGCCGAATGGAAGAGTCTCAAAATGAGATGATCCGACTTTTACGAGGAACACAACAACCTCCATCATGGCAAATGCACCCCAAGATCGATTATTACCCAGGAGGACAATATGTTGCTCTTTACAAGTTCCACCACCTCCAAACCGTGATGTCAACTTCGACACGCCAGCTTCCACCCATCCATCACGCAGCCAACCACCGCCAATCCGCCGATTAGCAGTAGCTGGCATTCTCTCCCTTGACCTACTCGCCATGTTATATATGTAATTACAACGCTTGCGAAGAAGAACTCCATCACAAAGACGGAATCATATCTTCTCTCACCGCAGTTATCGAGAGTCTTCCCCTTTCGTCAAGCTATTCTTCGACATCCCATCCCGTAGGGTTTAAGCTTCCAAACATTGACCCTTATGATGGAGTTATCAAACTTAACACATCACCATTACAGACCATCATGCATATCCAAAGAAGCTCCCATGCCGCTTTGTCGTCTTTCCTATTACTCTCCGGACAAGCCCGACTTGGTTCTACTCTCTTCCAAGGGGATCTATCCATACCTTTGATGAACTCGCCAAAATCTTCGTGGAAGCTTCATTGCAAACCCAAGGATCATCAAAGACTCCTCCCATCTCTCCCAAGATTCACAAAATGAAGGTGAATCACTTAAGGAATACTTCCAAAGGTTTTCCTTAAGTCACAAATGTGGGTGAATCAATTATTAAGAGGAGTTTTTCTTGAGGGCTCCGCCTGGCCTTTTACTCATCACTAATGAGACACGGCCGCTCATATGCGACTTAGTTCATCGTGTGGAAGCACAAATCTCTGAAGCTTACCGCCCATCGCAAACAATTTGAGCAATCCACAGAAAACGAGTGCTCTAGAAACATCAACACTCCTATCAAAAGAACGTGCGCCGTAATCTCCTCCACCCCACATATCAAAAGTGAACCACTTGAAAAGAATTACACAAATCATCTCGTGTTAACTCTAATGGCCATTCGAGATGAAAATATCAAGTGGCGCATCCACTAAACTAAATTCGAAATCGAGCAATATTACTTCCATCAAGTCGCGACATACTACCAGGCATGCAAACAACTCAAAGAAGAAATTGAGAGGCTCATTCCAGTGATATCTACGTCGATTTGTGAAGAACCAATCGACACAAACAAACATGCCTTCAACTGGGGGGCAACAAGGACAATCATCACAGAAACAACAAAACAATCATCAAACAGTTGGAGAGATTGAAACAATTGCAGGAGGACCAATACTATCTAATCAAGTTCTCGCTATCTCAAGAGCCGAATTAAAGAAGTCTCGCATCGATCGCTTCCATCACTTTTACCGACTGACTTAGAAGGAGTACATGTTCCTCATCAAGATCCACTTGTCATCAGCGCGAGGATCGGTGACCCATGCTATAATGTTAAAAGGATTTTAGTTGATAGTGGGAGTTCTGTCAATGTCCTATTTTACGCCACGCTTGCATGGCCTTAGGGAAAAGCTCCAACTGCGTAGACCATTGTGGGTTTGACAACCGCCAGCAGGTAGAAGGGACGATCACTCTTCCGTTGTTCTGAGAATTCCTCGAAATGACTCATTCAATCCAATTTATGGTGGTCAAGTCGACGCCTATAACGCTATATTTGGAAGGCCCTCCTCAATCTTGCAATCAATATCTCATCTTAAGATGAAATTTCCAACCCCGTTGGAGTTGGAGTAGTGAAAATCAACGGGCAATCATGCTACCTCGTGACAAGCTCGCACGCCTTCCGTGACCTTTAGCATTGAAGATTTTAATTTTCGGATGAAGGAGCACCCCACAAAGTATCACCAGAGAAGACTTACTCTCCATTACATTATCGGATGACCAACCACTACGCAAAGCAAGTAGATCCCCGCTTTCAAAGGAACAAAGAGAAAACTACGTAGATTTCACGTAGAAATCAAGACATCTTCGCATGGAGTCCGACCGATATGCTGGGTTGACCCCTGCAGTGATCATGCACTCCCTCAAGATTAATCCAACATCCAAACCGATCATCCGTAAGAAGCGGAGCAACCCGATTCCTCCGTGCTATAGAGCATGAAGTTAACAAGCTCCTTGAAGCGGATTCATAAGTATATTACCCTATATGGCTAGCAAATGTTGTCATGGTTAAGAAAACAAATGGAACATGGAGGATGTGTATTGACTACACTAACCTTAACAAGGCTTGTCCAAAAGATAGCTTCCCCTTCCCGAATTAATTGGTCGACGCTACGCCCGCCATCAAATGCTCGCTTTCGACGCTTACTCGGCTATAACCAAATAAGAATGGACCCATGGATGAAGAAGCCACAAAGATTTCAAACATATATCATACTACCAAGTTATGCCATTCGGTTAAAAAATGCGGGTGCTACCTATCAACGCCCTTATGAATATGGTTTTCAAAGGCCTATCAAGACGATGGAAGTATAATACGACATGTTGGTGAAAAGGAAGAATCACAACATATCTCTGACTTAGAAACGTGCTTCAATCTTCTTCGGCGCTATAACATACGGCTCAACCCCACCAAATGTGCCTTTGGGGTTACATCGGGAAAATTCCTTGGGTTTATGGTAACCCATCGCGGAGTAGAAGCCAACCCTGAGAAAATTAAGGCTCTCAGAGATATGACCCCTCCAAAGAATATCAAGGAAGTTCAACGTCTAAATGGGCGGATCGCTGCCCTATCTCGCTTCTTAGCTGCCTCGGGACAAATACATTCTTCGAATATTAAAAGGAGCAAAAATAATAATTTTCAATGGACCGACGAATGTCAATCGCTTTTGAACAACTAAGAGTACTTAGCATCTCCCCTCACTGCCTAAGCCTATTCAAGGAGAAATATTATACTTATATCTGCCTCCACGCAATAAGCTCTGGCAATGGAAGTAAATGGGATACAACCAACCAATTTACTACGTCAGCAAAATACTTTCAGATATAGAAAGTCGTTATCCACTCGCAGACAGGGTGGCATTAGCCCTAGTTTTTCAAATAAAAATTGGCCCATACTTTCAAGCTCATACTATCTTTACACTAATCTACCATTAAAAGCTATCCTGCAGAAACCGGAAGCATCTGGAAGATTAATTAAGTGGTCAGTGGAATTGGGAGAATTTGACATTAATTTTCTACCTCGACCTGACATAAAGTCTCAAATACTCGCAGATTTCATAGAGAATGCACTGTCCCAACTCCAAATGATATGTCTATCACACGTCCTTATTTCCTCAATGGACTCTATGTTGATGGAGCTTGAAATATCCGAGTCGAGTTTTACTTATTTCCCCAGAATACCTTAGAGTATGGACTTCGTTTAAAATTTTCTCACTAACAATATGGTAAATAGAGGCCCTCATCGCAGGGTTGAGACTCGCCATCGACTGCGAAGCGCAAGACTTAACAATCCATACTGACTCTCAGCTTGTCGCCTCAAGTCGAGGGTGACTAATACCCATAACCCTCAGACAACACGACTTGGTGAAGTCTCTCCTTGCCCATCTTAAGGCGCATCAAATCACTCACATACCGCGGGAGAAAAATACTCGCAGACGCCTCGCTAAGCTTGCTCGCACTGAGATCTATTCAAGAGAAAGTATATTGAAGAAATATATTTTCCCAAGATTCGTGGGACCATACAATACAAACGAGGTGAAGGAACCCTCATGGATGGACCCCATCATGTCTTTCCCGCAAGAAGGAAGCCTCCCCAAGACCCATCGACGCCACCCTCAAGACAAGCCGCAAACTTTGTTATTATTGAGGTGAACTATATAAACGAAGCTTTCCTGCCATACCTCAAGTGTCTTCCACCATCGGAAGCTGACTATGCACTAAGAGAGGTTCACTCGGGAATATGTGGAGAACACCTAGGAGGAAGGGCGCTAGCCCTTAAAATTATAAGGCAAGGATTCTATTGGCCTACAGTGAAACAAGATGCCCGAGTTCACCAAAAATGTGCTAGTTGTCCCAGTATTCAAACCTTCCTCACATGCACATAACTTTCATCTCTTCAAAGCCTTTTGCTCGAATTGATATAATGGGACCTCTTCCATAGCATCGTGACAAAGAAAGTTCATCATTCTAGCCGCCGAATTACACTAAATGGGTGGAATAACCACTCGCCAAAATAGAGGCAAACGCTAAACAATTTGTTTGGAAAATATAGTGTCGATTCGTCTTCTGTAAAGATCATCACTGACAACGGAACTCAATTTACTAGAAAGGTCTTTACGCCCTTTTGCAAAGATCTTCACATTCACCGGCCGATAGCACATCCTCAAACCAATGGGCAAACCGTTACCAATAGACCATACTCAAAGGACTAAAACACGCCTTGAGAAGGTTGGGGCAATGGGTTGATGAGCTTCCCAATGTTCTTTCCTATCGCACTACGCCACGCACTAACCAGACACCGTATAACTTGTGTTTCAAAGCTATCATACCGGTGGATATCGGGTTCCAAGTCCAAGAGTCCAATTTTGATCATGATAATAATGAGGAAAACTCCCAAAGACCTAGATCTACTCCCTCAAACTCGGATATGGCCCTACTTCTGACCGCTTCCTATCACCAACGTAGCTCGCCACTTCAATGTAAGAGTAAAACCTCGCCCCATATCCGTTTGTGACTTGGTCCTGCTAAGTCTCGAGTCGCAGCAAAGGCCCTCGCAATAAACTCTCACCTCCGAGGGTCCAGATGGTCATAGCTATGGTCAAGCTGAACGCTCAAGCTCAAGGACCCGGAAAAACTCTACCTCAACTTGGAATACTAAGAATCTTCAAAATATTATCAAGAACTCTTACCGCATAATTATTGCGACTTTATCTCGTCATTCATTTCATCCTCAGATACGATCCCACCTATGGACTAGAGCTTGTTGTTATTATTGTTGTCATCGTTGTTGTTATTGTTGTTATTTTCTCTTAAAGCCCGTACCCGTGTCTTGTGATTATATCATTACTAATGAATTCACAGCTTTGTTCTAACAAGATTTGCTTTTTCTTTACTTTTCCTCCCACTTGAGAAATATACAACTCATGTTACATCTCATTGGGACATGATCAATCCCAAGGGGACTTGATCGTTCTTCCATACGTTAATGTCATCGAGCAAAACTCGACAAACAACCTGGAAAGGTCAAAAGGTCCTTGGTGGACTTCTCACGCCTCTTCCATAGTTAACGCCATCTGCAACACCGACAAACAACCTCGGATAGTCAAAATTCCACCAATTCAACCTCTTCCATGTATGCCAACGTCATCGAGTCGCACTCTGATGAACAACCTTGGATAGGTCAAAAATTCCCAGTAGATCCAATTGCATATATTAGCAAATGATGACCAATCACCATGGGTAAGAACAAGACAAGAGTGTATAAAAATAATAATCATAATAAAATATACATAGATATCATCAACAAAATATGATATAAAGAGAATCAAGATCTGACAGTAAATATTACATAGAACAAACAACAAAGAAAAAGACATCTACAACCACTACATGATATCAACGCCCTCCTCATTACACCTGAGATCCTCCCCGAGCCTACTCACAACTCCTTCATCTTCAATCACGGCGGATCTTCGATGCCAGAGATATATCCTCAATTAGCTCCGCTTTAGATGCGAACTCCTTTCGAATCCTCGATGAAGCCCTCCTCTAAACACCGGCGCTCCAAGTCTTTCACTTCAACATCAATGATCACGAGCTTCAACATAGTCTTCAATTGAACCACGATAAGTGGAGTTCTTGAAGTCCTCCACCGCCTTCAAGGTGATTTCATTGCTTCGCCGACACGCTCTTTTCTCCAAAAGACGAGCTTGTAATGTTTTCTTCTCCACCGCAGTACCTTGAGCCTCTTCTCCATCTCATGAGCCTCGTCTTGCCTCACTTAGCTCATCACGTGCGCCACCTCTCGACATCAAGAGAGGAAGAGAGAAGCTATCCCCTCTAATAAGGCACCAAATAAACTGTGTCGAATGATGGTTTTACCGTGCTCCCCCCATCTTCGGTTTTCAACCGCCGAATCCAAGTTGAAAGAAAGCTAATTTTCTACAAGAAAAGTATGAACCGCGAGATCACCTCCGACCTGGACGGTCGAGAGGTTGAAACCTCTTCGAGAAAACCGAACAACGACACCGTGGCCTTGATCGCTTCCTAACCCGGACGGTCCGACGAGGTCTGAAACCTCTTCGAGGAAAACGAACAACAACGACACCGTGGCCTTGATCGCCTAACGACGGTCTAAAGGAACCTAACCACGACGATACCGGGCCTGATCGCTTCTAAATAATCCTAACTCAAGAGGAGAGAGTGTACATTTCCTCTTACCTCTCAGGGTAAAAGGGTAAAACCCCAAAAGGCATTCAAAACCGCCAGTCAATAAGCCTTGGTCAGCCCTAGTCTGCAGGGCACAGTTCTCATAGCTGGCTGCAGCGGATGCCAAGGCTCACAGTTCGGCCTGCTCTCGGCCTGGCCCGCTTGCCCGCCCCGCTCCACCTTGCCCTTCCCAGGATGGGTTCAAGGGCGCGGCAGTGACCGGCGGTCCGCCACACGCGGGTTCGCCGCTACGGGTTCGACGGCTCACGGACGAAGGCGCAAGCCCGCGACGCCGTTCGCCGGGCTTTACGTGGTTCGCGGATGCGCTGGCGGATAATGGCGCGGTCCGGCCACACGCGGCTCCGCGCGCTTTACGTGGCGTGGACGCGGTTGGCGCGGTTCGGACGCGAACGACGCTGGTCCGGCCACACGCTCCGCTGGCCGCTTTACGCTTCGCGACGTGGCGTGACGCGGTTCCGCCGCACCACTGACCTGCGAATCACCCGCGACTCCGACCTGACCCGCCAGCAGACCTTTCGCAAGCCGCCAATGGGGCCAAGGGCCACGCCTCAGAGCTTGCGCATAGTCCCTAAACGCCAAAACTTCCGTAGTGTCCGGAACAGTCCATAACCTCAAAATATCACATATTTTACATATCGCATGTGACGCCTTCTTCCAAAGTTATAATATTGTGCATATGAAGATTTGTTCTCTCAAAATGCGATGATGGACTCTCAATTTTCATTTGCTATTTTCAAGTATTTGACATATATTTTGATGATCATAATGTCACCCAAAATAGGCAACCGATACATCCTCTAAAATTAATCTAATCAAGCAAATCTCATTTTCTATCATCTAATCACCGATTTTAGAAACTTACAATAAATCATGCCTCGATGACAACATAACAAATATCTATAGTCGATCCGAGCTCAATCGACTCGATCAAGCTATCGAACATGAAAATGGATCGATCCGCCAAATGGTCACAAGACATATAGTCGATCGTGCCAAGACGAATCCAATCCAAGATCACCCAATTCGACATCATTAAGGCATCATCAAAATACACCGTCGATCGAGGATCGCCGGGCCCGTCCGATAGGGAGGAGTGGTTTGGATTTTCCATGTATTTACAAGACTGCCACTCTTCCAAATCTATAAATAGCCCCCATACTCCATATGAAAAGGACTTTGGAGACCAAGAAGGAGAGGAGCTCAAGCAAGAAGGAGGAAGTTCTCAAGATCAAGAAGATCGCATCACCGGCCGCCAACCATCACCGTCGCCATCATCGCCACCACCTCGCCATCGCCAATCACCTAATGCTCTCGCAAGTTGTTCTATTTCGCGCGAAATTGTTCCGCCTTTCCACCAAGTTCCTAGCTACCATCACCGCCGCCAAGAACTATTACAACCTCGTTGTTACATAGTGTTGTTCTTTCTTGTATACCATCTTGTAATCCCTTTATCGGAAGATTCAGGCATATACATAGTGGAACATTTTGTTGCCGGCGTTTTTTCCCTCTTTCGAGGTTTTCCACGCTAAAATTTCTGAGTTCTCTCGCTCATTTTAAATAATGTGCGGACTAATCAACAAAGCTAAGACACTTTCACTCTACAACCGGTCTTCCGACGCAGCGGCTTCATAAAAGAACATCAAGTCAGCTATTATGTAATTTACAATCCGTCTTATGCACATCTCATAAAGAAAAAAAAATTTAGCAGAAAATTCTTAAAATGTCCACGAAATCAAACAAAAGAGGATTATAGCTATTTCAAGTGATTAAATGATGATGATATATTATATGACATTGAGAATCAATCACGAGCTTTTGAGGAGAACACGACTAAAAAAACTTAAGATAATCCTCTCAATGCAAAACAAAGTTATAATGGAAATACTAGCTATTGTTATTGCAATGTTTTTTTTTTCTTTATTAACTAATGATGTTGTAACGATCGTATTCCTGTAATTGTATCTTATGATGTATTGTAAACACCTCTTATCAATAAATATTATCGGTTTTGATTACATATTATCCCCATTGGAAATAAGCTTGAGAATTTGTGAATGAATCTTCTCCATTTATAAATGCCATTTATGCATACAGATGCAGCTTATAGTTATAAAATAAATATGGCGTATATATTGTTTGTTATATGTAGATTGAAGATTCATGTATTTTCCTTACTTGATCGATGTGGTCACTAGTAAATTATTCAGCAATATATTGTGAGCAGGTAAAATCTTTGATGTGGTGCTAGTAAATCACAACTTTTGATTACCTTGATGGCCACAAATAGTAAGATTATCATGGAGGCTGAAAAGAAGAAAGAGCCGAGAAAGCTGACATCTTTAACCTTGTCAACTGCAATTAATGTAGCTGGTTCCAATGCAAAGCTTCCAACAAGATTTCTTTCATTTATGACTGTGAATGCAATGAAGCTACTTGAGATAAGCAAGTAGAGCCATGGGAAGAGTGAGTCAGGGCAATGGGGAGCATGGCACGAGGAGAGTAGGTTAGAGCATGATCGGTAGGAAAGGTCTGAAGCAGCAAAGAGGCATTCCCATATGAGATTAACCAGAGAAGATGCGAGAAATACCTGCTGCTCGAGAGCTGGCTTGGTTGACCGCACGCAAGAAGAGGCTCGACGAAGAAATGGTGACCCGAGAGATGAGAATGGGCAAGGCCGAGCAATGGCGTTCCCGTGCGAGCCGAAGAAGATGCGGTAATGTTCCCATCAGAGATTTAAGGCGGGGAGAAGTAACAGCATGCTAGTTTTGAAGCACCAAGAAATTTGAAAAAATTACAGGCCAATCACTCAATTCTTATATATTTACAATTTAAATACTTTTTTTTGAAATATTGAATTTATACATTTATGTGTGCTACAATCAAATTATTAAAAATATTACAAAAAAGAAAAATATGAGTAACTATTGTTATAAATTTAGATATATGAGTGTTAATTTGAAATTTTGTGATAGGAGGAAGGCTGATTTATAAATACATAAGAATTGAATGTTGTGTATGTAAAAGCCTCAAGAAATTTTAGGTGATTATTAACAAATGTAATATTTTGATTGTGAGATGTTTAAATATAATAATTTTAACTGTTATGTATATAAGTCCTCATTTTATAATTTGATGTCAAAAATTTTATCCAATTCTCCTACATTAACTTTTAATGCTCTTATATTAATTTTCTATTTTGATATAAGTTTGTATGCGAACTGATATATTTGATGAATAATTTAAGTTCGATCAGATTAATACTCATTTAAATTTATGTGAGTAAATAAATAAATCTGAATTTTTTTTTTTTAAAGCTTGGAGTTTTTTTTATAAATAATTTATTTATTGTTCACCAAATAGCTTATTAAAGACTTAATATTGAACTTGATGGTTGCATACATGCTATTCAATTAAAATTTTTATAAGACAGATTTATATAAATACCAATGAATTATTATATAATTGTATAGTTAATAAAGAAGTTCTTAAATTTACTTATATAACACCATAATTTATAAATCACATATAAATTATTAATATTAATTTATCTAAAGTTAAATATGTATTTTTATGTATATATTTTGATGTGATTTAAATTTGAAAATTTAGATGTTTGTATATAAATATATATGAATTTTGTGGTATATATGTAAATCCCCTATTAGCTTGTTTATGGTCGATAATGTTATCTTAGCCTTCAATGCATCTTTCCTAACCTATGATACACAAATACGGATACGGGACACTTCTAGTTTTAAAAATATAGGATATGGATACGCATTGGGCGCAGTATTATAATAATAATTAAGAATAATATGTATAAATTAAATAAATAAAATAGTAAAATAATAAAAAATAAGTCATTTAATTAAAAAAATTAAATTAATTATTTAAGTAATATATATATAGTACTTTAATAATCTTAATGAATAAAATTTGTTATCAATTCTAAATTTATAAATTTAATTATAATTTTTTTAATTTTAATTATTTATAATAAATATATCTTATTATTCTCCTTTTTTTGCTCAAATCTTATTCTCTAAATTTTCAAAACTCTCTACAATAATTTAAAATATAAAAAATTATTTTAAAAATATTTTTATATAATTTTAATTCAATTATTTAAGACATGTATTGCTTTAATTTTGTAATATTATTTTAATCACTCACGCATCCAAGATGCGTCGGTATGTCAGACTTTCTGTGTCACAAGTATTGGATCGCCTTTATTTTCTTAAGTATCGATCCATCATAATCCCCAACTCATCAAAACATCACAATTTGCATCTTCTTGCATTCCTTTTAATCAAGTTATTTAGTAGTCTTTTCCTCCTTGGGATTCCTCATTCAAACTTCTTTCTAATCCTTCCTTTTAGCCTTAGTACCATACTATTATCTTGTTTAATTTTTATAAAAATAGTTGAGTGCTAACTACAAAATTATTACATTGCTAATTCATTTAGATATATAAAATTATTTCTTAAAATGATAATTATATGAGAATTTTTTTAATTGTTATTTATTTATGAGCTTATGATCTTATTGTTTAACTCGCTTAGTCACTCATCAAATTAATTTAGGTATGTAAAATATAAGCCTTGTCTTGTTATATATATATATATATATATAGTCAAGTCAAAAGAGATGTCAATGACCAAAGAGAAAAAGGTGTAAGTGATGCCCTAGCTATCATCCCTCTAAATCCTGAGTAGAAATTTGCGAGGTTTGTGGCAATAATTGTATTCAGAGGTGGAAGTGAGGAGGAGAGAAAGCTCGAGTTCAATTCACACCAGAGAAGGTTCGGCTTGTAACTCGTTGCATTCAACAATCCAATTCAGACTAATTAAATCGAGTCATACGGTGATAGTCAAGTAACGACAATTATGCCATGATGATTACTAGTGGACATCATCAATATTGATTGTTAGGTAAGGCACTCTTTTCAATTTTAGGTCCTTTTCATTTAAAAAAATTGGGGTTAATTTAAAGTATTTTGGAGTGTCATTTTGATTATTTTAAATAAAATCTCTCCTATATTATATATATCATTTTTTTAATTATTTAAATATCTTAATAAATTAAAAATTTTGTGATCTTAAACTTATTGAATTCATGCTCATTTTAATTTTAAAGATGTAAAATATGAAGATCGTTTGATCTACTCAAAAGTATCATGAAATTTTCAATTATATTTTGAGTGCTTGATTTAAAGTCATTTAAACTTTAATCAATATAATTTTGGCATCATTAAATTGATCTTATCAATATATTCATTTAGATTATAAATTTACTAAAATTAAAATCAGGTCAGACAACTAGCAAATTTACTTCAATTTTCTTTTACTTAAATATTATGCCGAGATTCCTACTTATGTGATTTTTTAGTGACACATTAGAACTAAAATATAATTATCAAAATATCAAATTTAAAGTCCCCAAAACTATATTTCATAGGATTTAAACTAAATTTTACTTAAATTCTACTTAAAATAGGATATCAAATAGACCAGTAGAGATTAACCATGATTTGTTTTCCATAAATTCTCAATATTCTAAAGAGCGTAAATTGATAAATGATAATGTTCGCATTGATTAAAGCTTGACTATGTCTATATTTATTAAATATGGAAAGAGTTGAATCGAAAAAAAAAAAAAAAATGATCCACCATCTCTTAGCTCAGTTGATGCGGCGTGGTGAACCCCGAGTTGATTCTCCAAGGCGAAGATCTATCGTAATGGTGGGGAAAGTAAGTGACCGATATGTGTAGGGATGATGAATATGGCTAGTAGGATTAGTCACAACGATATCCTCACCCACAAGATGGGTGGGATGTTGGGTGGATACCTATTACAAAAAAAAAAAAAAAATTTGTGTACTTTAACATCTATTTAAAATCAGTTACTATTTTTAAATATTTGATTTTGATTTAAAATTTTTTTAAAACATTTGAGTCAATATAATGACAAAATCACACATCCAACACATTTAATTTTAATTCATTTATATTCTGACAATAAATAAAATATATTTTATATTTAAAAAAAATGCACCCCCTTATTTCTCACAAACATCTAAGCGTAACCCTTAAAAAATTAGTTAGCACAAATGAAAAAAAATTTAGAGAGCAAATCATATTTAAAATTAATAAACCAAAATAAATAGAGCATTTGACATACTACTCATGGCTCATCAATTAGAGCTTGTTAACGTTTGATTAATTAATCAAACAAATTTAAATATTTTATAAATACTTGTTAAATGAACAAACTTAAATAAATTTTCATTCAATTCATTTATGTTTATGAATAATACGTTTAAAGTTTATGAAACTTAAAAAGTCGATTATGACTTAATTAAGACTTGATTGTGAACAATATCATTTAAATTTCTTTTAAGCTTAATAAGATTTTATTTGATACAACTCCTGTATATTTTTTAATAAATTACTCAAATAAGCTCAATTAGAGCTTAATTAAAGTTTATTTATTTCATTAAATGAGTTGCTCATTAACACGATAATTCAATTTGAATCGAGCTGAACAAACATAATGATAAACAAACTCGTAACAACACTTGAATCGAGCTCGAATTCGATAATAATAAATAAACTTGAACTTGAACACTCACAGACTCTACTCGGCTCTGTTCATTTGATGCCCTACTCATACCAGAATACAAAATAAAATCGGAACTGAAAATCATGCTTGGATGTGCGCCTCAACAGTCAATGCAAAACTGTTAAAGCAGTAAAATACCAATCATATAATATTTCATTTTATTGTCAGAAAAATCAAAGTTTTACTACGAAGCAAAACAGTTTGCCTGTAAGGGAACATTTGCATCAACGCCAAATTATTTATAAATGGGAAACAGAACGGACAAATAGTGTGGCAGCGCTGTCCCAATAATCCCATCAAACAGGCACGAGAAAAAAAATAAGCAAGAAATTTGCTCTAAAGCAGAAATATAGCTGGAAAATGATAATCATCACTTTATCATATCTCCCGTCCCAAATCTCCTCCACGCTTTTGTATAAGCCTTGAGTCCTGACAAAGAAATTTCCTCTGATTAGCCTTGCCTGCAGTGAAAGAAGAATGTCAACCAAAATAATGTTAGATAAATTTGGATTTTTTTATTAAGCGCAATATAAATGAAAATCATTCAAAACAAGAAAAAATACTATTGAGGGATCTCAGATTTTTCTTTTGATTTTTTTTGAAAATAAAGTAGTAAAGAATATATATCTTATTGGCGGGGAAGACATAACACTAGTGAAATTTTGAAGTTGTTGTAAGAAAAATACTTTTTTTGAAATAATGTTATAAATATTATAAATATATTTAAAAAATCAATCAATTCTAACTTTATGAGAATCACCACATTTTTTCACTTTGATTTTCGAAAACAACTTTTCATCGTAAAGTTTTAAAAAATCATCACAAAGTTGATAGTAAAAGCGAAATATACAATAACAATAATGGCTTTATCTCTATTTGAGGTCACTACGTGAATCCTTCTTCTCTATCATTGTGACCTACTAAATGTCAAATTCTCATTTAATTCTAATAAATTAAGATCATTTTTATACATCATAATCAATTTTTTATTAGGTCTACCTAAATCTTTCTTAACAAAGTAGCTGTAATTATTTTTTGAAAAATAAAAACTAAAAGTTATCTTATGGTATCTACTGTACATTTGATTTCTAAAAATGAAACTGATAAATTGTTTTTAAACTAGAGATTTGAATGAGATTTTCAAATTAGGCAAGCACTATCATACATCTTACCTCAAATTTAATTTTTTTGCATACTTTTATAATTATTTTCTAGATTTGTTATTATTTTTCTCAATTTAATCATCATATGTTTTGCAAGCATACATGTTCATTTGTTAGTTGCAGGATCTTATTTTATTCATTCAAAACTTCAAACTGGTAGTTTATTTAATACATTCACGCATAGTCAATTCTATAAATAGTTAGCCTCGCGCTTCTAAAATTGCGCACTGCAGTTAGGAAACACTGAGATCATACAGAACAACTATGAAGCATACCAAAACACACACTTAAAAAACAGCCTCAAATTTCAATAACTCAATTTTACCTGTTGAATAGTGGAGAACTTTGCAAACAGGTCATCAGGTATAGACCAATCGAACACGTCAAAGTTTTCTCGTATTCTTGATTCTTTAGTGCTCTTTGGCAGTACGCTGTTACCAATTTGGATTCCCCAACGGAGAGCCACTTGCGCAGCAGTCTTACCCAATTTCTCTGCAATCTCGGTGACAACTGGGTTAGTCAGGACATTCCCTTCAATCCATTTTGTGCCTGGAGATCCCAGTGGAGAATATGCCTACATAGAAAAGAAATTAATTGAATGTTTATTGATCTCATGAGGAAATTTATAGAGATATATTATTTTTAAGTGTATGTCTGAGGCACTTTAAATGTATGAAAATATAGTGGTGGAACTGCTGAAAAAAAAGATGCGGCTCAAAAAGTTGCAGTGGGTATTACAATTTTTTTATTTAAAAAAAATCAACTATATTTTCTAACAGTCATGGCACTCTATCAGACTAGTTAAAAACATAACTTTTCATCTTAGATTTTTCAAAATACACTTAAATCATAGTTTCCCAAATGATATTTGTACAGCACACTGCCAACATCGCCCCAAAAGCAATTTTTTATTATTTTTTTTCTTATGCTTTTATTTTATTTAGTTTATGTTTTAATTCAAAATAAAATATGTATAATAGTGATAGTGATTTTTGAAAATATTTCAAACATTTAAATATTTTTTAAAGTATTTTTAAAAATAATATATTTTTTTAAAAATTAAAATAAAAATACTTAAAAATTATACTTAGGATTTATTTGGAATTAATTTTATTTTGTATTTTTTGTTTTATGTTAATTTTAAAAATATATTATTTAGTATAATTTTCAAGTGTTTTTATTTTTATTTTTAAAAACAAATCACATTTTTTTAAACACTCAAAACAACTCTTAAATATTTTGAATCATTTTAAAAATAATAATTATCACCAAATATATTTTATTTCTATTCAAAACATAAATAAAAAATAAAATAAAAACAGATATCATAAAATAAAAAATAAAATTGATCCGAAAAGCTTCTAAATAAACATATTTTAAAAATAATATAAAACAAAGATGAAAAAGATACAAAACTCTATAAGAATGCTTAATTGTAGCCAACTTACTGAGAGATGAACTCCGCTGGATTGACAGAAGGAACGAAGCTTGGTTTGTTGCCAGACAGGGTGGCATTCGACCTGGTTTACAGCGGGTGGAATGCGTGAAACGCTCAGCAAATCCTTCAGCTTCTTCGTGGAAAAATTGCTCACACCAATGGCACGAGCCTTTCCAGAATCATACAGTTTCTCCATTGCTCTCCACGTATTAGGTATATCAGGTTGAATCAGATTTTCAGCGCTTAAATTTGTCCCCTTCTTGAGCCGGAATGGCCAATGTATCTTCAGTGAATTGGAGGAGAACAAAAATTAAATGAAAAGAAATATCTTGAAGAAAAAAAACTAAGATTCTTGTGTATAATATTTAAAAGGGTGAATTAAATCCAACCCACAAAAATAGAAAAATTTACATACGTACCACTAAATTCTTATATATTTACATATCTAATACCTAAAGTTAGATATTTAATTATTTAATACTTTTTTATACTTAAAAAAGTGTATTTCACTTTTAAAAAGTAAGTGATGATGATATTTTTGATATGATATTAAAAATTAGGGTGTTATATATGTAAAAATTAAAATTTATGTGTTAGATATGTAAATACATAAGAATTGTATGGTATGTATGTAAATCCTCAAATAATTATGATCATTCATTCATCTAAGATCATTATAATATTTTAATCAAATATATAGTAAATAAAGATGATATAGAGTAGATTCTATCCTACAACTTTTATTAAGAATTATAAATGTCCAATAAATACACAAATCATAAGTATGTTGATAGATTTGAATTTTTAAATAATGTTCAAGTTTAAAATGCATGAAATAAATATTTATATTTTTAAAGTTATTTAAACTTCAAAAAAACCATATTGGGTTTATGCTCATTTGAGAAGGCCCCATTTGATTGATGATTTTGCCCGTTACAAATAAATTTTTTTGTTGCCATAAAATTACCTTTTAATTCATAACGATAAATTTCAATGATTTAAATTTTTTAAACATTTGACATTTTTTTTTCCACTTATAAATAAGTTTAGAATATATGCTTAGGAACATTGATATAATATTACATTGAAATACTATAATGCTTAGAAAAACATCATAAACAAATGAATCAAAAGACGATATAGAAAACATAAAATTCAATATATTATCTTTAAAAAATTAGTATCAAAGAACCTAGCTTAATGTCCACCTTGTTTCACCAGTTATAGAATTTTTATAAAAAAAAAAACAAAACATTATACTGTCCAATACACTGCCCCAAAAAAGTCTTAGGCTTCGTTTGGGAGAGCTTTTTTAGTGCGTTTTACTTTTGAGAGCGTGAATTTTAATTTTGATCGTTTGAATAGTCTTTTGAAGCTAGCTATCACTTAAAAACGTTTAGCACTTTTAAAAAGCAAAATAATAAAACCAATCTTTCAGAACTTTTAGAATCAGAAAAGTTTAGCCACGTAATCTGTTGACACTAAATGAGAAACTTAGAGAGAGACAGAGAGAGAAACAAATCTTAATAAATTTTTATGATCTCATTCGTTGTGTATTGCACTTATTGAATATGCATCAAACACCCCCCACCCCATTTTTTTTTAGCTCTGGATTGGGCAGTGTAACATTGCTTAATAAAAAATGTCATATGACACTAAAGAACTGAAGCAGTGGACCCAAAAATTTACAATCCTTAGCTAAATATGGACAAAAATATTATTGTGGGAAAAAAAAAATATTTGAACAAAGAACTTAAGCAGTAAAAAGAGAGCTTATATGACTTGAAACTACGTGATTAATAAAAGAATAGAGATCCTTTCGAAGATGAGATGTACCAGGTAAAGATCCACATAATCGAGCTGTAAATCTTTCAAAGTTGAATCGATTTCCTGCAACATCTTCTGGAGCATGACTATCGCACCTGCATAATCACTGTTAGTTTTCTTAAAAAATGAAATATATAATGATGGATTAGAAGTCACTAGTCACAGCTCTACTTGTGGATACAATATTCCAAAACGATAGAATGAATTCCAAATAATTCGCAAATTTTGAATAAAGAAATGAAGAAAGAAACGAACCAGAGCTTTGACGTGATAAACAGATCCTCACGCTTTACAACACCATCATCAAACAGCTTCTTCAAAGACAACCCAATCTGAATTTACAGTAAACTTCATCAGAATTTCATATAATTTGGAATAAAGAAGGTGAAGTCACATTTTCAAAAGAAATGGCCAGGAAGAGGGTAGCAAATAATTTATTCATCTTCATCGTACTTTTCAGTGTAATGTAATAAGAAATTACAAGGCAAATAATTAGCAGCTTTGGAAATTGATTATCAGTGACATACAAGCAGAACAGAAACTTAAAAGTCAATAATTTTATTATCTGAATGACAACAGTTGTTATGGCATTAATGGTGCCTCTAACACAATCCTTTTTTTTTAAATAGAAATATGTAAGAGGTTCAGCACAATTTTAGCTGAATGCAAACAAACAAATTCCACTCAATAATGGAGAGTCGTCCTAAAATTTTTACAAATGAAGTTTAAACTTAAAACTACATATGAAAAAGCAGCAACAACAACAAGAAGCCTTTATCCCACTATGTGTGATCGATGACATGAATCTATTAAGTGACAGTCTCATTCAAGTCTAATAAAATAAGATCATTTTTATACAAGTCTTTTTAGATCTACATTTACCTCTCTTAACATAGACCAGATATAACACAACAACTATCCTTGGGTCATGAATGGCCGGCTTTATGTGACCAAACCATCTAAGGCGACTTTCTGTCTTCTTACATTACTAGAACTACAATATTTTCACATATATGTTTGTTTCACATTTTTCCTCCGAGAGTAACTCATCCACTTGAGCATCCTCATCTTTGCAATGCTTAACTTAATTTTATGCTTCTTTTTTAATGACCAACATTCAGTGTCATAAACATTGCAATCACACCATCATCTTATAAAATTTTTCCTCAAGTTTAAATAGTACTTTTCTATCACACAAAAGACTCAAAGTATTCCTCCACTTCAACCATCCAACATGAATTTTGCAAATAATATCTCCATTTATTTCACCATCACTTTGAACAATAGACCCGAGATATCTAAAACTTTTACTATTTTTAATGCCTTAATCACACCCATCATCACAACCCCGCCACTAGATCTTCTACAACTAAAATTATACTATATGAATTCTGTTTTACATCTACCCAAACGAAAGCCTTTAGACTCTAAGGTTGACCTCTATAATTCAAGTTTTTCTTAAATTCACTCTCTAGTCATACAAAAAGAACATCATCAGCAAAAAGCATAAATAAACCAAGGTACATCCTCTTGTAAATGTCAAGTAAGAACATCCATTGATATATGGGGTCAAAGCCAATCCTTGATGCATTCCAACTGAAATAGAAAAATACTTTGTTGATTCTCCTTATGTTTGAACACAAGTAATCAGTCATGCATATCCTTAATGAATTATATAATTAGTATTAACTCCTTTCTTTTCTAGAACTCTACACAAGAAAAATCAATATAAAAAAAAATGCTAACCAAAACAAAACATTATTTTACACTGTTTTCACTTCACCCCTCCAAATAAACTTTTAGAGAAGCTAAACTAAGGGTGTCACCATATGAGCCCTCTCTTAGTACCAAGCATGAAGATAATCAAACACAACATTATAGAAATTGAAGTTGAACTCAAAATATTGATCACCAAACACGAGGATTTTCAGACCCTAGCTCCCAAAATGAATTAGATCAGATATGATTTATATCAGGCATTCAAATCAAGACCTAATAGGATGTCGATCCACTGAACAAGTTCCTACTACTTTCAACATCAAATGGATAGCTGGCTACAATTCCATCCGACCAATGTAATAATTTATACACAAGGAACAGTTATGTCAGCTATCAAGTTGTAAGGCAATGGTAATGCAGACAAAAGAATCCAATTCAGAAAAAGTAAAGGACCAATAACTTTGTGAAGATGAATGTGTTTAACAAATAAGTATTTACCTTTTTTTTTTTTTTACTTGAATGGTAACTGCTATTACACATGACAACTTTAAAAATTGAAAAAGGCTTAAAAGTTCATAAATGACAAACATTCATTACAAAAACATGGTTTAACAGGAGAAAGAATATATTAGGAATTGTTAGAAATACCTCTTTCTCATTTCTGTAAATCCGCGCAGTCGATATGTCTATAGCCAGCCTGCAGTTTACATAGACAAAAGTTCAATTTGTTAAAAATAACTGGAAAGGAAAAAAGCTTTAAGAATTCGATCCCAACAGCAAGAAAGTCTCGCCAACAAGGTAGCCTTCTATAGACAATCATAGGATCCCAATGACATTTTAAGCTAGATGCCAAAATGTTCATCCACTAAGAAAATAGAAAATAATTACTTCATATCCAACGCATTAAAACAATGTTTCCCTCGAAAGGGTTGAAAAAAGTAAGGACGGAATAAATAACTATGCATAGCAAAAAAAAAAAAAAAGAAAAAAGGTCCATCCGATACCAGGAACACATCACATGCAATTTCTTATTTCGGAACTATAAAAGCTATTTTGCCGAATGCCGATTCAGCAAAGGTAACACATCCCTTCCGAAATTGGTCAAGATATCTATATTCTTTCATGCGTTATACACCGAAACAGTATTTCAATTTCGAGGGATACAAATCATAACCAATTGAAAAGAAAGATATGCCAAATAAATTTATATAAAAATGCTGTACGAGACGATGCGGAAACTGATTAATACAAGAAGATCGATATAAAAATGACAAGGAATATTCTAAAAGATCTCAAAAAGAACTTGGAGCGGGAGGAAGGGAAAGAGGACTGATGGAAGAGAGAGAGAGAGGTGAATACCTTGATGGCAGAGGCAATGGCTTCTCCAACCACTCCTGGGCTGGCCTGCCATGTCCCAAGCCCTATTGAGGGCATCTGGGCACCGGTGTTGAGCGTGAAAACCTAGCCATTTTGATCTTTCTCTCTCTCGTATCCTCTTCTCCCTCTTCCACGGCCACTTGCTTCAGTGCTCCCTTGGTTGTGAAAAATGCAGCGGCTTCATCCGGTATATATAGCGAAAACTTGGTAACTGGTCATCGACCGGCCCGTCAATCCCTGCCTAAATAGCTGTCGTAAGCGCATACGGAAGGGCTCGAATCTGCCACAGGAGGTTCCATTCAAGTTTGCATGCAAATGCGTTTCTTTAATAGTTGGTTGAGGTCTTAATTAGAATTCGAATTTGAATTTTAAAAAATATATGTATATGAATTTATCAAATAAATAGCTCAAATGATCAAAAAAAAAAAATTTATATGCAAATCTTATACTACCACTATATTGTGCCTTTTTTACATTCTATCATGCCACTTCATAGTTGTAAATAAGAAAAATTCATAACAAAATAATTTGAAACATTTTCTATTAGGATTAAGCAATTAAAATTAATGTAGAAGATAAATGGTTACATTTTAAATTTTTTTTTAGAAGTTAAAATCTTGGAGATATACCAAAAAGATAAAAGGAGAGTAAAGCAAGTGATTTGTGTATTTATCTAAAAAATACAATATTTGAATCTCAAACTTATCCTTCTATTTTACCCTCAATTGGACCTCTATTTATCGGCTTAGATTATTGGTGTTACAAATAATATGTATTTAA
This sequence comes from Cymbidium sinense, assembly GCA_021442155.1. NCBI lineage: Eukaryota > Viridiplantae > Streptophyta > Magnoliopsida > Asparagales > Orchidaceae > Cymbidium > Cymbidium sinense. The sequence goes on from CM038216.1 coordinate 187,951,397, forward strand.
TTTCATAATTATTTTAAAACTTTAGAAAACAACTACAAAAAAGTTAAAAAATTAAAATGTATATAATTTTGTCATATTAGTGACTCATAATAAAAATAATACTTAATTTAATTTATATTTTTGAAACGCTATAAATAACTTGTCCTTTCAAAACATTATTCATTTCCTTAAAATATTTGCTTCTTTTCTCTAAGAACCATAAATCACACCAAGAGATTCTCCAACTAAATAGTTGTAAGAATTTGGTACAAATCAACAACGAACATATAACTAGAAGGGACCATGAAGAATCTTCTGTCGCTCTTTCTTTTAAAGAGTATAATAGGGAAAATTGATGATAATGGGCAGGATGAAATTCCAAATATAATTCCTACTATTAGTGATTTTCTTGGCAGTTCTTCCACAATTAAAAATGATAATTATTGTTTTTCCTTATCAAAATCATTGCGGGTAGAAATGAAGAAGTTGTGTGTGATGATGTTATTTTTCTGAGTAAGGTGTCTCTCGTTGAGGAACATTAAGTGGTCAATTTCCCTTTTCTATTTGGTTGCAATCTTAAGGAAAATGAAAGAGGCTAAGGAAACAACTGTCCTAGAAAATGAAGGGAAGTTGCAAGATCCCCCATAGATGTTAATTTTGTCATTGTTCACTCAGAAATTTTTTTTTTCTAAAACACTTCTCCATCTTTATTGGGATGGGTAGAAGTATGTTCTCCATGAGCCAGATTGATATATAATCAGCCTAATTTCTCCTAACATTATGTTAGGGTTTATTTAGATCTAGGTTCTACTTCTTACAACACAAGCATTCATAGTTAATTACCCTCTTGCATTGAGAGCACTCTTGATTAAGGTTGAAAATAATATAAGTTCTTAATATAAAATCGATGTTTAATGGTGTGGTTTGAATGATTGTCTAAAATAAATAAAAAGGTAGTCACAATCAAGATCCCATGGTTATGTCATTCTAGGTTTGCCATTATTCCAATCTATCAATATCAGAGGGTTATTAGTCGTAATGTCCACAGAGTCTGATCAGCAGCCATGGATTGTCTAGTCTTAGATATCCCGAGTAGACCAGAGGCTAAGTTTAGGGGTTGTCTAGGTGTTTAGTGAATTAAGAGTAAACTAAATTTATAAGTTTATTCAATAACTCTATGAGTCTGTGTTTCAAACATATGCATGGCTTACATCCATTGGGATGTCATTAGAGTGGTCGCATGACAAACACATGGGTAGGACTTACATCCCTTTGGAATGCTAAAATGATGTTCATATGATGAACATAGATTGGACTTACATCCCTTTGGATTACTAGGTTTATAGGTTGTTATTATGGCTAATAAGTAGAATGGACTTACATCTCTTAGGAATGTCGAAATTGAATGTATATTTGTTCGCATAGAGAACGAGTATATTAGACTTATATCCCTTAGGAATGTCATATTTATTTAAATATTCACATGGCGAATATTAATTTGTGGTTCTAGGGCAATGCTTTGAAGTTGAAAATATGGTTGCTCGGCGTTATTAACATGACACCTTGGCATTGAGTAATTAGCATTACAACATTATAATGTAAAAAATTATGCTTAAAAACTCGAGGGTTCGACATCTCGACACTATAAGGACAACATTACAACACTTAAGATGACATAAGATTGGAATAATTTGATCAAGTTAACTAGTTAACTGGTGCCTAGGTGCTAACGATGTGGCGCTACAATGCTTAAGATGACATAAGAATGGACTAATTTGATAAGGTTGACTAGTTAATCGGTGCTTAGGCCCTAACGATGTGGTGTTGCTGCACTAGTCAAAGGTCGGTTCAGACAGGTTGGTAGATGGACTAATGCTTTTAATGAAAAATGAAAAACTTTTAACCCGGTGTTGTGCTACATCAATGTCCGGCCTCACTTTTTTTGCATGACATCAATTGCAAAATTAAATATCTTAAATTCCATAAATGTCTCTTTGGCAAATGATGATCATTATGTACCATCGCTTGATGATGTATGCTCATCGTTGTAGTGTTGTTCCCGTGTTTTAGAAACTGAGAGGCTAGTGCCTCAGCGCTTATAAATTAGCACCTTGGTATTATTAGTTGAAAGTCATAAGTTCAAAAACTGAGAACTCAACGCATCAGCGCCATATGAGTAGTGTTGCGGTGCTGTAGATATAACTTAGGTTTATTATTAAAGAGATCGATTCCTCGACACTATATAGTATTGGCGCTTGGTGCTTGCTTAAGTGCCTAATATTTTAATTTTTTAGAGTACAACGCCCGACACTAGAACATCATCGCCTTGGCATTGTCAAATGAGTGACTAAAATTAAATTTTCTGAATAGCATAGCGCCATGGCGCTAGAACATTAACTCCTTGGAGTTATTAGATGCACTCCTTGTTAACCTTACTTTTGGAGTGAAGACTCAATCTCCTCTCCATAGATTTAGGAGTCTTCTAGACATTAGTTTCTTTTTAGTCATAAAATACTTCTAGCAATTAAGTAAGTACTTAACCTAAGCCTAGAGACTTAGAAGGGTTAATCATAGAATTAAGAAAATTTACCTAGTCTATAGCCTAACCAAATCCATACTTACCTTCTTAGCCTAAACCAAACCCCCAATCCCAATCAACCAAACCAAACCAAATTCTAAATCAAATCAAACTTAGCCTAAGACCATGATTTGATCCTATGGATTTTGCCAAAATTGCCTTCAATCCAAATCAAATTCAATTGATTTTCTCATGATTCAATCAATTCTCCAATCATTATCCCAAATCCAAATCAAATTCACAATCAGATCAATCAAACAAAACTAAAATTGAAATCAAATCAAATCTAGCCTAAACCCATGATTTGATCTTATGGACTTTAGCCTAAATTGCCTTCAATTCAAATCAAATTTAATTGATTTTTCTCTAATTATTATCCCAAATCAAAATCAAATTCACAATCAAATCACTCAAGCCAATAAAATGACAAACTTTATAACTAATCCCATGATATTTTTCACAGAAACTTACTCTTGTAAGCTTACCTTCTCCAACTTTAGAGATATGATAACAATTATAACAACTACTTATAGGCTAAAATTTTAAAATAAGCACATTTAAAATCTTAATTAGCAGATTAGGCACAAAAAAAATTTAAAGTAGGCTGTCGCATTTAACGTAGTGGCAATATCACTGTCGATCCGTTAAGCGGGCTAGCCTAAAATAATTTTTTTTTAAAAAGCCGAATCGAGATCGGGACAAAGCGTCTTGATCTCAGTTTTCTTCCCTATAATCGAGATCGTGCCTCACCTCCGGTCACCGGTCGCCATCAAAGCAACCAACTCGGCCCGGTCGACCACCTGCCCGTACTCAATCCGACGGAAGATCTTTGGAGAAGCATTTTTAGGTATTTTTTGAGTTTTTTTTTTTTTTGCTTTTTTGTTTTGTAAAATGAAAATTATGCAAATGTGATATTGATTTTTTGTGTGCTATGATGTTATTAGTTAGTGTATTATGTGATTAGCTAGTTTTATGGTTGATTTTAGGCAAATGTAATGTGGATTTTAGGTATTTTAGGTATTTTTTGAGTTTTTTTTTTTTTGCAAAATGAAAAATATGCAAATGTGATTTTGATTTTTTTTTGTGCTATTATGTTATTAGTTAGTGTATTATGTTATTAGCTAGTTTTAGGGTTGATTTCAGGAAAATGTCATGTGGATTTTAGGTATTTTATGTATTTTTTGAGTTTTTTTTTGTAAAATAAAAAATATGCAAATGTGATGTTGATTTTTTTTGTGTTATCATGTTATTAGTTAGTGTATTATGTGATTAGCTAGTTTTAGGGTTGATTTCAGGCAAATGTAATGTGAATTTTAGGTATTTTTTGGAACTCCTTTTATTTAATTTTGATTTTATGTGGACTTTATGTGTACTCTAAATAGAAAAATAACTTTGAGTTATTAGGGTTTTATACAAATTTAAAGAAATCTAAATTCAAACAGGAATTGGCGTACCTTAGGAATCCTTCTACTGCTTCCTCTAAGAGATAAAGCAGAACTCAAACAAAAAAAATGAAGTTTAGGGTCATCAGTCAATTTGTCTGCCCTAAATAATAGTAGTTTAGGATGGCTTTTTCGATGAAAAATTCACCTTCAAATCTACCAAATTTAAGTGGGGGTCAGCGTGTCATTATTTTGCAAAATTTCCACTTGTAAACATTTGTGACTAAAAGTCATCGAATATTTCATTGATAATTTCCAGCATTATTAGAAATAGCTATTTTTTCTATAGTGTAAATAGCTAATTATTGTGTTCTACGCAATTCATATAGTTCTTGTGAATCTAATTGATTTAAATAGGTGTGCTATTTAGCATTCCTGCGTCCGATACATATATTAGATTCAAATATGAGTTCAGACACAGTATGCTTAGTACTATATTACGGCCAACTAAGTGTTAGTGGATTTCTTCCGTTATATCGGTGGAAAAATAATCTATACAAGTTTCATCTTTGGGATTTTAGCATCATACAGAATCGAATCATGAGGTCACTAAAAGTTGATTCGACATGGTTTAGGATTAATCTCATATGTAGATTTCCTGTTGGTGCTAGTTTCATTGCTATTCCATTAAATGATGACGAAGTATGTGAGTCAGTCATTAATACAGCAAGTATACAACATGGAGTTGTATATGTCAAAACTGAGTTGAAATGAGCAGATGATAGTGAAATTCATAATTACATTGAAGCTGAATTTCATCCAACTGAAGTTGTCCAAAACAGTATACTATCACGGGAACCATATCACCTCAATCGGGGTTTTTAGTAGGTACTGCACTCAAGTGATTATCTAATTAATATTTTTTATTTTAATCTTACACACTGCATTCAAATGCGCATCACTGATGATAGAGATGTATCTTCATCTCCTATTCATGTTCATCATATTCTCTCAACTTCTACTAGTATGGGTGAATATCATGGCGATCAAGTTACACCTTTACAAACTGAAGATGAGGTCTATGAAACAATGCCTAGCATAACGAGTTCTAACACAGATGATAGTGAAGGTGATATTGGAGAACAATAATGTCCAAACGGTGGGAACGATCATTTATTAAGAGATTACTCTAACAAAACAATCAATGCTGAAGAGCAAATGTTGATAATACGATCACATTCCTTGACACAAAATGGGATGAAGAACTGAACTTTGATGGCCTCCCAATGGATTTTATTTTCCTAGAAGAGAATTTCATTCCAAGAGACTTAAATGAAGGGATGTGTTTCCATGACAAAAGGCACCTTAAATTTACTATTCAGGGTTGGTCCATAACAAACAATGTGGAATATGTAACATGTGACTCTAACAAGACAATGTTCATTATACTTTGCATACATAGCAGTCATTCTAGTAGACCATGTTTGTGGCGTCTACATGCTCGGGCAAGCAAGAGGCTTGGTAGTGCCTGAAGAATTTCTAGTATGACAATCCCACACACATGTTCTCATTCGATATTGAGCACCGGACATAGGCAGTGCACCTCACAGTTTATTAGCTACTACATCCAATGTCATTCCAATTGGTTTGAAACCAGGAAAATTATTGGTCTATGGAATCAAAATTTAACATTATGGTGTCATCATACAGCTTGAGATGCATGTAGAAAGCAAGCTATTTTTGGCAGTTAGGAAGAGTCATACCGTTCACTGGATCACTCATATGGTATTGTATGTCGAACGATGTACCACATTCAGTCAAGTGAATCTGGCCATTTTCAGTGCATATTTTGGTCATTTGGGCCATCTATAGTCGGTTAGCAATTTTACAGACCAGCCCTAAGTCTTGACGGTACATTTCTCATGGAAAAGTATAGAGACACTCTTCTTACTATAGTTGGTATTGATGCAAATAATGGCGTGTATCCTCTAGCATTTGCAATAGTTGAAGCAGATTGCAATGAGTCTTGGAGTTGGTTTATTAGGACATTACAGGACTTGATTCCGCTTATATGTACTCGACCTGATTTATGCATTATCTCTAACTAACATTCAGGCTTTGTACGTGGATGCCATGAATTTTTTCCTTGGGCTAAACACCGCCACTGCTTACGCCATCTCAGAGAGAATTTCAAGAAGGTATGTAGAAATATGGGAATTTTCGACGTTGAGTTTTTGTGTCAGAAGATATACGTGGCAGGTAATACAACTGACATTCACACCTTCACACATTACATTACAGACGTAAGGAATATCAAAGCAGAGGTTGTTGAGTGGCTGCTTGCAAGAGATGTGGAGAAGTGATCATTGAGTAATGATGGCGGATATCGATATGGCACAATGACCACTAACGCATCAGAGTGTTTCAACGGTGTGCTCAAGAGGGCATGTGGGATACAAGCACTAATTACATCAATTTATTACAATCTCGTATCAGTATTTACTAAATGCCTAGAGACAGCTATTGATCTGCTCAGGCAGAATGATTCGATATTTGCACCACGTGTCAAGGCTCAGTTGCAACAAAATGAGCGTGAAGCTAGGAGATGCCCGGATCCCACAAGAATAAATTTAAATGAATTCCAGGTGTTTTGCTATGTCCTCAATGTCATTTAAGGTTGAATTATAAGAACAAGATTGTTGTAGTTGTACATGCAGGCAACCCTAGTTACTTCACATTCCATGTCTGCATGTCATTGTTGTGTTGGGGCAACATCATCTAAGTCATTCATAGTACATCTCTCACTACTACACTCTACAGTTGTACCACAGTACGTATGAAGCTCAATTCCATGTCATTCCCAATCACATTGACTGGCCATCATATTTTTTGGGTCGTGATCTGATTGAACTAGTGCCACTGAATGTTAGAAGGTGAACTGGCAGGCCCAGGACACGGAGATATACCAACACAATGGATGAGAATGTGCAGCGAAGTAATAGAATATGTGGACTATGCAAAAATATTGGGCATAACAGAACTACTTGTCCACAGAATCGTCTACATAGGACTTAGTGTGGTTGCATTGGACTGTGATTTTCTTGTGTAGTTGTATGCCTTGAATGTTTTTTCTTGTGACTGTTCCTATCTACACTAAGTCTTCTTGGATCTGAACATGGAGTAAGGACTATTTTTCTATTATTCATGCATGTTAATTGCAGTAAGGACTATTTTTCTATTATTCATGCATGTTAATTGCAGTTGTATGTTACTCTAAATTGTTGGTAATGTAGGAATGGATTTACTTGGTTGATAAGAAATGGTTGTATGCGACTATTTTTTTCTTACTATTTCTTTCACTTAGTTTTCTTGACTATTTCTTCCAGTTGTATGCCTAGATTGTTCTTTTCCTTGTTGCTGTTCTTCATTGCTTAATGTTAGTAGTAAATGTTCATTGTTAGCAGGTTGCTTTTTTTAAAGTTATACGTGTTGCCTAGATTGTGATTATTCTTGTTGTTTTATGTTACTGTCCCCACAGTTATACTGTACTTCTGCTAGCTAATGTTTTTTCTTGTTGACATGCACTTTCAAAGGTTGTTTGGTAGACAGGTGAAATGCCATCTGAGGAAGGAGGAGTATGCAAATGTTGGTGTAGACGCCGCACCGAGGAGCCTCCCATAGACTACGGGCCTGCACCACCAGAGGTACTCCCCAACATTGCATCGTTGCATGGCGGAACCAATTGCGCAGTTAGTAAATTTTATTATTTTTTATTATACTCTAAATGCCATTTTTATGAAATCATCAATTATTGTGCGATGATTTTCTTGGCGACGCACCTTTCGATGTTGAGGTAGTAACCTACCAGATTTATGGATGGTGATCTTTGGCTTAGATTGTATTTCACAGATGCATTATATCAGGCTTGATCACCACCTTCTTACATTGTGGCTTAGCGGTGAACATTCATTTCGATTGGTGAGATGTGATTATGATGCGAGGCGTGACTATGATTCTAGGAGTATGGATTGGCCACCTATTATAGGACCTGATGATTGGGGAGAGGCGATGGCTATCTTGGCACGATTGTTGCGATGATCGAGACATCGAGCGATGTGGTATACCATGATCCTGTACAACCACATATTACATCTACATTTTACATGGGACATGCACACGCAAGGACCTGCTTACCTTTACGTTGGATATGGTGGACATTTTATAGGAATTCATATTTGGATCTACCAGATGCTGACTTTCTGATGCACCTTAGAGCGTACATATTGTTCACTATAGGCTTCTTTCTTGCAGATATGTCGAGTGAGGTACATTTCTGATACCCTTCTGGATGATTTGAGCTTGTTCAACATGTACTCCATTGGAGGCATGTTACACACATATAGGGAGTTGAATGAGGCAACTAGGCCAGAGGACCAACATGACAGGATGTACACTTACCGAGTTTGGTGGTGGAGCATGTACATGTTGGCGACTACATTGCAAGTACCCTTTCCGTAGAGTGGATGGTTTGAGCATTAGTTCGGTGGAATGAGGGTTACATATATGATGCCCATGTTAGAGTCTGAGATGAGCTTGGCCTTTCTGAGTCGGTATGAGTCAGTGCACATTTGATTCATATTTCTTACCTCCATAATCTTATGTGTGACATTTATTTTTTTCTATCATATTGTAGGTTATATGGGAGCACGGATAGGAGATATGTAGAGTGAGTTAATGCGCTTGGGCAATTTATTTGGCTTCGGTCAGATTGATCATTTGGAAAAATTGAGTGGTACCTCCCAGATCATGTGCTCGATAGTTTGGTTTGTCACCAGAGTAGGCGTGGCTATAGATCTTCATTTCGGTGGATGGTCGCGAGAAGGCTGATGTTGACTGGGTTGATTATCATCAGGGTTATATATCACAGTGGGAGGTCAAACATGATTCAGTTGTTGTCGTGGATGACATCTCATTGACAGTGTCGGTACATGAGGTATTATCGGTCTAGGCTTCTTGTACATGCTCGGGGCTCGACCATTCACACCACTTATCCTCGAGCTCCTCGAGAGAGGCTGATCGTAAGCACTGAAAAATTGTATGCTAATCAAATATTTATATGTTATGAGAACTGAATTATATACTTGCCTTTGCAGCGAGAACATATCTTGGACAGATATTTTCCTTATTTTGGGAGAGAGACCGAGGCGATTTTCAGCATTCAATCAATGAGGAGTTATGGAACTACTCAAGAACTTGCACATATCGGATAGCAGTGCAAGATATAGATGAAGTCTAGTTCTTACGCAACACCTTTGCCTAGCATATCTTGTAGGATTTGGCCGCGTCTCATACTAGATGTCGGTCCATACAATCATCCATTTGGCACCGGCCCGACTCTTATTAGGAAGCCATGTTGATCCATTTCGGTCATGGCAGGCGACAAACCTCCTATGTATCTCGGTCATGCCGCATATGCGGAGTGCATCCCATCCCCTTCCGGCCGGGACCATCACGGAGATATGATGTTACTCTCCGATGATATAGACGACCGGTTGGAGGCGAAGTGCGACATGCACCATTTGCAAGACCATCCGCTTCTTCGGTACTCCAGAAGTGATGCACTTCTACCGTGCATGTTGTTAGATGTTCTTAGTTGTCATCTATAGTTCTAGGCCATTTGATAGCTTGATACAATATTTTGTCATATTTTATATTTCGCTGCGTATCGGACACCGTTTATCTATGTTATATATTTCCAATTTAAGTTATTTGCATTTTTTTCTTGCGAAATATCAGAGATATCTTATTGGTATTGAACTGTTAGACTTTAAAATTTTTGGAGAAGTAAATAATAACTATGAATTTGTCATGCTTGCAAACTTTGTAATGAGATTGTCACATCTACTATTTTTTTTGCAAACTTTGTAATGATACATCTACTGTTGCTTTTTGAATCCATACATTTCTACAAAAACTGCTGCGCAACGGTCCAAAATCGCATCTCTGCGTCAACATGAAAGTCATGTGGAATTTTGTGTCGATTCCAACGATACCAAGTTCGTTAAATTCCGACAACGGACGACTCCGGTGCGGCCAAAATACCGCGGCTGGTCGCAACATTCAAAAACGCGCAAATTTATGGATCGCGCGTGATGAAATCTGCTAAAGCCATAATCGCATTTTTCGGTCAACATGAAAGTTGTGGAAAATTTTGTGCCGATTCCAACGATACCAAGCTCGCTAAATTCTGACAACAAATGACTTTGGTACAGCCAAAATACCATGACTGGTCGCAATATTCAAAATTGGCGCCGCAGATTTTTTGGGCATTGGCGAAATCTGCTATGCAAGGAGCCACAATCGCATTTTTCGGTGAACATGAAAGTCGTGGGTAATTTTGTGGCGCAAAGATACCAAGCTCGCTAAATTCGACGGAGACTGACCGGCCAAAATACTGCTGGTCGCAATATTCAAAATTGTGCCGCAGATTTTTCGCGCATTGGCGAAATATGCTATACAAAGAGTCACAATCGCATTTTTCGGTCAACATGAAAGTCGTGAAGCCGATTTCAACGATACCAAGCTCGCTAGATTCATGCTAATGACTCGACACCTAAAAATACCGAGGCTGGTTCAAATTTTTTTTTTTTAAAAAATTCTCATGAGTCAATCGTTTAACGAGATATCGCTGATTGTAAGCGCTAGTTCGCTAAACGGGCGACCGCGCCTACTTTCAAATTTTTTTTAAATAATCAATTAAGATTTAAAATATGCTTTATTTTAAAATTTTGTCATATTGATATAGTAAAAATTTGGGCTAGCCATGATTTTTCTCTTCTTGATTTACGTATGCAATATTAAATCTTCATGCAACTAATATTAATTATTATATATATATATATATATATATATATATATATATATAATATATACTCCAGCTCAAGCAAGTGAATATTGAACCAACTCTTCATAATACATAAATTAAAAAAAAAAAAAAAACCCCCACAAAACAAACTATTCTAATTAATAGAACAAAACAGTACAACGTGATTTCTCATAGTCTCAACTCATGCTTTGGCCCATATTGCTACGGTGACAATAGTTTGTTCAATAGAAAGGCTAAAGGAAGATTCTGTTTCAGATCTCCCCATCCCAAAGGTCCTCCAAGCTTTTGTAAACGCTTTTGGGGTTAACAATAAAGTCTCCTTTACCCAGCTTATCCTGCAAGTAACATGAATTTAATATGATTTGCAAAAAATAAATATACTTTATAAAACAACATGCCTCAAAAAGATAATTTTAGTCATTTTTTAAAGAAAATATGAGTAATAAGAAAAAAATGGATACTTACCTGCTCGATTTCAGAGAACTTGGCAAATAAATCATCAGGAATAGACCAGCCAAAAATATCAATATTTTCCTTAATCCTTGCTTCGCCTATGCTCTTAGGCAACACACTATGACCCATTTGCAGGCCCCAGCGAAGAGCAACTTGGGCTGGAGATCTTCCCAGAGTCTCAGCAACCTTTATTATAATCGGATGGGAAAGAATTTTGACTGATCTGGAGCCAAGTGGAGAATATGCCTGCGGAACAAGTATCCTAGTTAATAAAATGGCGAGGAAAAAAAATACATGAATGGTGAAAATAATGTTAAATATTTTGTTGGATACATTAATTATCCATGTCATGATTTTTCAACAAATTTTTACGTTGGATGTTGACTACTTAACGCAACCCTCCATTTTTTTATCCGTGATTTAAGACCTAATAAAGACAGTGTTAAGAAGGACAGAGGTAGACTTAAGAAGACTTGATTAGCATAAAAAATGATCTTAATTTTATTAGAATTTAATGAGAATTTGACACTTGATCGGACACAATGAAGAAGAGGATTCATGTAGCCGACCCACATAGTGGGATAAAGGCTTGATGTTGTTGCTGTTATTTTATACTTTAATTATCAAATTTAATTTTAACAAAAAAAATTCTCTTTTAGTGACATAAGGCTTTCACATGCCTTAATAAATCAATAAGAAAACTTCAAAAGATATTATTCTTTTTTCAAGTTGAAAAGTTTCTAATAAATCTATTTTTAATATTCTAATGTGCTTTAATAATTTTAGACTTTATATGAAAAAAAAATAAAGTTGAAGAAACCATAATACATTCGAAAACATGTGTTGGGTTGACGGAATTTTTTGGGTTGGATTGGAAATTGCGTTAACATTTTCGTGAATTCGGACCGTCAACTCGTTTTGATCAACAACTCAAAATTGACTCGATTTTAAACTCGATTTTAGCTCTATTTTGACATAGAATGCATGTATAAATAGATTATTTGAGTTGTGTTTGAGTCAATCGAGTTGAAGACAAGTTGGGTTTGAGTTGAGGTTTTTGACCCATTTAATAAACGGGGTAAGTTCAGGTCAAGCATATTAGGGTAGGTCAATTTCAGATCATACCCGAACTCGACCTATCAACGAAAATTGACACCCTTAGATCAAAGGGAGATCAAACTTCTACTTGATATATTAGAATTGTGTTTGAAATATTGTTTAGTAAAATTCATTTTCAACTGAGCTTAGGCCTTTATTTCATATTACTACACTAAAAAGAGAATTATACATAAATCATGAAAATTATTATTTTAAATCTAACACTTATTCAAGATGAACTATCAAATTTATGTATTTGCACCTGCAATGATCAAACGAGTAAGATTTTTATGAAAAAGAATAATATTGGTTGGGATTTTGTTGTACACTTCGAGATTTAAATAGCATTATTAAAATAGAGATATTTGATATTGATTTTATAAAAAAAGTAAGATTTAAATATTAAAAAATAACTTACAGAGGTGAACACCCTTAGATTGACAGAGTTGGTGAAGTTTGCGCCAACCGGATGGCTCTCCACGACAATTAGGGGGGGCACACGAGCAACCGCAAGTAAATCTTCGAGTTTCTTGGATGAGAAATTGCTCACGCCAATGGCTCGAGCTTTCCCAGAATCATAGAGCTTCTCCAGAGCTGCCCAGGTTGCAGGTATGTCAGGTGTAACATAGTTTTGTGGACTCAAGCTGGCCCCTTTCTTAACACGGAAAGGCCAATGGATCTACATATGAAAAGTCAAGAAGGGAAGTCATTTGATCTCACAAAGTCGAAGGTAACAATTCTTTCCATGGAAAAAATAATCTTCTTTCAAAGTTGCTAAAAGAACTCTATTTTTTGATAATTTTATGGGGCTGATAACTGCTTTGGCAATAGTAGATACTTTGAAGTTCACTACCGACTTGAATGGAAAGTAAAGATGATGAACCTACAAGGTATAGATCAACATAATGAAGCTGCAAGTCCTTCAACGTTGTCTCCAATGCCTCAGGCACATCTTCAGTGCATGATCGCACTGTATATTTCATGAAGACATAATCAAAAAAGTTCAAATATTGACCTTAAAATGAAAGAGATGAACCAACCATAGTTTTGAGGTGATGAACAAGTCTTCTCTCTTGACAATACCGATCAAAACTTTCAAAGCTAAACCGACCTGTGTATATCCAACCCTTTTTGTTAGTTAAAGAAATTAGCAGAGCATTTCTGGCTAACACAAAAGCCTCTAAAAGAACGGCTTTTCTTGAATAACTTAAACTTACTTACAAGCAAGTTGTTATGTAGCATTTGGCCCATATTATAGGGATGCTATATCAATAGTCTAATCAATTTTATTCAATCACATTCTTAGTTATTCAATAAGAGACAAAATTCAGTATTCAAAGGCTTTAATAAAACTAGATAAGCTTTAATCTTATTATATATCATATGACATTAAACCTCTTAGCTAAATGTGTTGCCAGATTTGGTGATGTAAACCATGTACTTTTTTTCTATTCACTGATGGAAACAAATAAATTTTGAAGTACTATTATTATTGGTTTACCAAAAATTATCGTATGGAGTGGTACAAAACTTTTTTTTAAAAAAAGCCACAAAATAAGGTGAAAATAAGAAATGAACAGTTCAAACTACTACAACCAAATACATCCCATCTTTCTCCAACTAGTCATGCAACCAGACAGATGCCAGCTTAAGAGATAACTATTTTAGGGGTGCTTGACAACAGATTTATTTAGAATTTACGCCGCTAAATCCAGTAAATCCTGCCAAATACAAAAAAATAGATTTACTAAACCAATAAATCCTCTTAAATCCCGGATTTAGTAAATTCTGTTGGAAGGATGGATTTACGGGATTTACAGAAGAGAGAGAGAGAGAGAGAGAGAGAGAGCATTGCTTCATTTATTTTTTAGAGATATATAGCATATCTTATGCATTTACATATCTAACACCTAAAGTTTGATATTTAAAACATAGCACTTTCCTCTATGCTTCAAAAGTTGAATTTTACTTTAAAAAATTAAGAAAAAGGGTTATTTTTGTTGTAATAATAAAGATTTAAGTATTATATATGTAAATATTTATATTTAGGTGTTAGATATCTAAATATATAAGAATTGTGTGCTATGTATGTAAATGCCCATTTTTTTTAATCCTTTTAAAAAATCTTAATTTTAAATAATTCATTTAATTACTAATTTTTTATTAATTAAAATATTATGATAAAATTAATTTTATTTTAATATTATTAACTACTTATTAATATGTAATTATAAGTTAATTATAATTTATTAATTGTAATTATTAATTAGATTTAAGTAATTTTAGCTAATGTAATAGTTGATAGTTTTCAATTTAATTTAATTTAATTTAAACTGATTTAATAAAATATTATTGATGATTACCTTATAAGTTACTAAAATTAAATTATAATTTAATAAATATAATTATAATTGTTATAAGTTTGATAGTTAACCAATTGAAAATTT
>CM038216.1:187966319-188008826 GCA_021442155.1 Cymbidium sinense
ACTAATAATTGTTATAAACCTAACCATGGTTATATAGTTGTTGTTCGACTGAGATTCCATTGTCGCCTCTTCATATACATGTAATCCAATTATTGGGAAAACTTTGTAATCTGAAACAGATACATAGTGGAAGATTATTACTGGGCTAGGCCAAGTGGTTTTTTCCCCTTCTTCAGGGGTTTTTCCAAGTAAAAATTCTGGAATTTTCTTATTCTCTTTTCTAACATCTGTGTGTATGCTGGAATCCACAACAAAGCTATGATTTAAACTTTTATTCTACCGCAACTAGTTTTCTAGCACGCAACAGTTTGACGTCGTATGTGGGAAGTAAACCTCACAATCATAATCTTTGTAAACACATGTATTATGGCTAACAGACGTAATACTCGTAATAATGGAGCCTCTCGCTCCAACTCCCATTACTCTCGAAACCAATCCTTGAACCAAGGATGTCAAGCTTCTACCTTACTTCCTCCTGATAGGCATGACCCAATCGGTGAAGGTGCAACAGGAATCTCTCTAGAAGATCATGTGTGCCAAATGGAAGAGTCTTAAAATGAGATAATCTGACTTTTATGAGAAACACGGCACATCATGCAAAACATCTCCCCAAGATCGATCGTTAGCTAGGGGAGGTCAAAATGCTAATACAGGGTCTTCTCGCTATCAGGCTGAAGTTCCTCCACTTCCAGAACATAATGCAGACCTCCTTGACACCGCTAGTTCTACTCATCCATCATTTGCAGCTCAACCAACTGCTAATCCACCAATTATTGCTAGTAGCTTGGCACGTTCTCGTCCTGTTAACTCCACTCATCATATTTTACGTGCAGAATTACAATGTTTAGTGCGAGAAGAATTACACTTTAAAGAGGGAAATCATCTTCCCTCTCATCGCGGCTATCAATAGTATTCACCTTTGACTGAAGCTATTCTTCAACATTCTATTCCTATAGGGTTCAAGCTTTCGAGCATCGACTCTTATGACTGGAAAACTGACTCATATGAACACATCAACCATTACAGGATCATCATGAATAACCAACGAGCTCCTAACACACTACTTTGTCAGGTCTTTCCAGTCACTCTCAAGGGTCAGGCTCGTAGTTGGTTCTACTCCCTTTCAAGGAGATCTATCCATACCTTTGATGAACTCGCCAAAATTTTTGTAGAATAATTCATTGCAAATCAGAGGATCATTAAAAATTCCTATCATCTCTCAAGCATTCGTCAAAATGAAGGAGAATCACTTAAGGAGTACTTCTAGAGGTTCTCTTTAGAAGCTCATCAAATACCTGGAGTAAACCCTGAACTATTAAGAGAAGTTTTTCTTAGAGGGCTCCGTTCTGGGCCTTTCTACTCGTCACTAATGCAAGGTACAGTCCGCTCATATGTCGACTTGGTTCATTGTGTGGAAGCATAAATTTCTATCAATGTGACTATTAATGCTCATCGTAAATAATTTGAACAATCCACAAAAAAATATAAGAGTGCCCCAGGGAATACAGACCGACAATCCCATCAAAATAAGTAACAAGGTAGTCGTGATCTCCCTCCACGTCCTCACATCAACGATATGAATCACGACCAGAAAAGGAATACACACCATTGAACATATCTCGTGTTAACGTTTTAATGACTATTCGAGATGAAGAGACCATCAAGTGGCCACATCCGTCGAAACTAAATTCAAGAAATCAGAAGTAATATTGTCACTTCCATCGAAGTCGTGGACATACTACTGAGTCGTGTAAACAACTCAAAGAAGAAATCAAGAGGCTCATTCAATAAGGATATCTACGTCGATTTGTGCAAAATCAATCAACTCAAGCAAACACAACTTCAATTGGGGGGCAACTAGGACAATCATCATAAAAATAACAAAATAGTAGTCAGATAGTTGGAGAAATTGAAACAATCGCAGGAGAACCACTACTATCTAATCAAGTCCTCATTACCATCTTTGAAGAATCAAAGTTAAAGAAATCTTGTATTGATCATTCCATCACTTTTAATGATTCAAACTTAGGAGTCCAAGTTCCCCATCAAGATCCACTTATCATCGACACAAGAATCAGTGACCCATGCTATAATGTTAAGAGAATTTTGATTGATAACGGGAGTTATGCCAATGTTTTATTTTACTTCATATTTCTTAGCATGGGATTGGTTAGGGAAAAGCTCCAACCGGCTGCAGGACCATTATATGGGTTTGATAATTGCCCTGTGCGAGTGGAGAGGGCAATCACCCTTCCTGTTATCCTCAGAGAATTTTCTCGACAAGTGACTCATTCAATTCAATTTATGGTTGTCAAGTCAGATTTGGCATACAATGCTATCTTTGGAAGGCCCCTCCAATCAATTTTTGGTGTCATTACTTCAGTATCTCATCTTAAGATGAAATTTTCAACCCCTGTTGGGGTTGGAGTGGTCTATGAAAATCAACAAATAACACATTCATGTTACCTCAGACAAGCTCAATCACGCCCTTCGGTGACTTTCAACATCAAAAATTTTAATTTTTGAGATGAAGAAGTACCCCAGAGAGCTTCACCTGTAGAAGACTTACTCCTTATTTCATTGTCGGATGACCAACCTCTACGAACAGTGTAAGTCTGATCTCTGCTCTCAGACAAATAGAGGGCAAAATATATAGACTTCTTGTGCAAAAATCAAGATATCTTTCCTTGGGGTCTAACAGATATGCTAGGGGTCGACCCTAATGTGATCATGCACTCCCTCAAGATTGATCCAATATTCAAATCGATCATCCAAAAGAAGCGGAGTTTTGCACTTGATTGCCTCCAAACTTGGTCAGTCCGACGAGGACAGTTGATGCCTCTCTCGAGGAAAAACCGAAGCCTCGTCGTATGAACTTAAATTACGGGCCTTGATTGTCTCCTGCACTCGTTGGTCCGACAGGACAATTGGACACCGAGGGAAAACTGGAGTCTTGCCATATGAATTACGGGCCTTGATCGCCTCCAAACCCGGTCGGTCTGACGATGACAGTTGTCATCTCTTTCGAGGAAAAATCGGAGCCTCGCCGTATGAACCACGGGCCTTGATCTCCTCCAAACCCAGTCGGTTCGATGAGGATAGTTGACGCCTCTCTCAAGGGACAATCGGAGCCTCGCCGTATGAACTACGGGCCTTGATCACCTCCAAACCCGGTCGGTTCGACGAGGACAGTTGATGCCTCTCTCGAGGGAAAATCGAAGCCTCGCCGTATGAACTACGGGCTTTGATCGCCTCCAAACCCGGTTGGTCCAACGAGGATAGTTAACGCCTCTCTCGAGGGAAAATCGGAGCCTCGCCGTATGAGCTGCGGGTCTTGATCAGCAAAGCGAATGACCTTCTCTTAAGAAGAAAGTCAGAACTTCATTGACAAAATAGAATAAAAGAAAAAAAAATTTTACCCTAGCCCTTGAACTTCTGCTAGATGATTTTTCATTCAATGCAGAGGAACTCTAAACTATATGGGAGTTGTGTCTTCTTACTTGACCCCACGAGGGTTTTCATTATCTCACTATACAGGTAAAAAGGGGAAAAAATAAAAAAAATGGAAAGAAATGAAAAAAAATTGAAAAAAATTGAAAAAAATACACATCGATGCTTATGCGCTACAGAATGGCCAGCTGAGAGAGATGTGCGACAAGCATGTGGTAGGCTGGCCAGTGCTCGGGCTGTGGGTCAGCACCCTCATACCCACGATAGTGCTCACCACACGCCTCGCGACGCCTCGATATAATAGCCCTCATTCTTTACATGAGGGGAACCCACGCTAAAGAGAAGAAAGAGCTCTAAAGCTTGAAAATCTTCCATATGCCACCACTGACGGCTATCGACATACGTTTGGCCGCAACCACCACCGGCTGCCACCGGCCGCCACCGCTGATCCTCGTGGTCGTCAACCACCATCGCCGGTCATCACCGCCGACCACCATCGCCGGTCGCCGCTGCTGACCACCGCCGACCGCCGCCGTCGACCACCACCATCGATCATCGTCATCATCAACCACCGTCGTCAGTCATTACCACCAACCACCGTCGTCGGTCACCGTCAATGACCACCATCGCCGGTCGCTGCCGCCGACCATCGCCGGCCATCTCCACCGATCATCACCACCGCCAAACATCACTTTTGGTCGCTAACTGCCACTGATAACTGTTACAACCTAAGCACGGTTGCATAGCTATTGTTGTCTGATTATAGGATTCTCATTGTCAGCTCTTCTCATATTCAATTATGTAATCCTATTATCAGGAAAACTCTGTACTCCGAAATAGATACATAGTGAAAGATTTTTACTGGCTAGGCCCCGTGATTTTTCCCCCATCTTCATTGGTTTTTTCATATAAAAATTTTGGAGTTTTCTTATTCTCTTTTCAAACATCTGTGTGTGCTGGATTCCATAACAAAGCTAATACGTAAACTTTTATTCTACCGCAACTGATTTTCTAGCACGCAACAAAAATAAAATAAATTATATTTGGTATCTTAAGTTTTTTTTTTCATTTACGTAGTGATGGTGACCTTTGTTAATGGATCTATAGTAGCAAAGGTAGGGGATGGTCAATAGTAACAATGGCGATGGCCAATAGTAATGGTGATGGCAGTGATCTATGACCATTGCTATTTTTAAAAATGCTTAAAATTTTATTTTATTATCTTTAAAAAAGTTTATTTTATTTTTTAAAATAAAAAATAAAAACCATTTAAAACACTACATAACTATTTTTAAAAATAAAAAATGATCCAAAACATGCCCTAAATAAATTTAAAATTACATATATTTTAAATTTATATATAAAATTCAGCTTATTTTATTTGTCCATTATCTTATGGATCCAAAGGAACTTAATCATTTGTTTTTTCCATGCAAGTTCTTATATCTGATCGTTTAGAACTACTCATTTGTTGTGTTGTGAATTTTTATGGTTCATCTTTATAATATATATGCTCTCTCAACTTATTTATTGTTCATCTTTGCATTTTAGAAGTGGTTGATTGGGCTGTTTATCACATTTGGAGGGCTGAAAAGGTGAAGTTTTTGGGAATTCTTGCACTCCTTAGAGGACTTTCTGTGAACTGGCTTCTGATTTGGAAACCAACTTGTCTACTTAAAATTAAGACTATTTTCTAAGAAGGGTGTAACCAAATCGAGCTTGAGCAATGTCAAGCATTATTTAGCTCAGTTCATTAAGCAAAGAAATCAAAATTTCCCACATATTCAGCTCGAGCTAAACATAAAGTTTTCTTGAACATAAACTCTACTTAAAAAAACTTGAAAATTATAGAATATGATGGAAAACATTGAATGTCTCCATCTTTGATTTATTAATAATCATATTAATTCATGTAAGTTTAAATAAAAACAAAAGAATAGAGCAATAAAAATATTCTAAAAATAAAGACATATATGTGCACGTGTGGTGATAGATCGATATGATAATAAATATGTATGTTGTCACATATATATGTGCGCTTTGCACACGACACATGCACGCTGGCCATGTACGCATACACACATATATGTATGTATGTGTTTGTTTGTATAAAAAAATAGAGCACTAAAAAATACAATAAAAGGTTGTCCATAATGAAGATTTATTACAATAATAATTATTCCAAATTCCTGCTATAAAATAATTTTACATTACAACAATAAGTCTTTATTCTTCTTCTTCATTGGAAGAATTATCATTTATTCTGTCAAATCAATTAAGATCATTTTTTATACATCATAACTAATTTTTTAAAGTATATCTTCACCTTTTTTAACATAAGGCAAATCTAATATATCTATTTTTCTAAGTTGGTCATCGGACGGCTGACGTAAGATAACTCTCTCTAATCTTATCTGCCACTAGAGTTATTCCAACCTTTTCATAAACATATTCATTTCGCATTTTATCTCTAAGAGTAAAGCAACCCATCCACCTGAGCATCCTCATCTCTGCAATACTTAACTTAGTTTTATGCATTACATAGCATTAATATTGTAATAATATATATTTGGGGGATTTACATACATACCACACAATTCTTATGTATTTACATATCTAACACCCCACCCATCTTGTCATGGGACGCTGACTAATCTCTGCAAGCATCACATTCATCACCACACGTAAGGTCCCCTTGATATCCGCGCCTCCACTCGAGAGGAATCAACGTCCGAGGGTTCCTGCCACCAACCGAAGCCAGAGACGGTGGGTGACTTAAAGATTCAATTTGGGGGTTTAAAGCAAATAAAATACATTATCATATATTTAATGCACACAAAATGAAAGATATTGAAGAGCATTAATTGCTTGTATTAACTCAATGGGCATATCTGCCTATAAAATTATACTTTGCTGTTATTTGAAACTTATTGAAATATGAAAATAGATTTTTTTTTTATTTAGCAGTTTTATGCAATAATCTTTCATATATTCTATACTGATGAAAAGTCTCATGAAGCAATGGGCTCAATCAATGAAGGCTTCCCTTGCTTAGTCTATTTAGATGCACTGAGCATTAATTGATGCTCATATGACGTGCGGGCGGCACAAATTATCATGTGAGATGAATTATAGTTCATCAGACCAACCTATATTGAAAACTTCTTGAGATTTCTCATCAAATTTACTGAATAATATAAATATGTTTAATTCTATATTGAAAAAAAAAATTAGAATGATACTATTCTAGCTGTAAAAACTTAACAATTAGAAATTGATCCTTGCTCCATCGAGTACAATTGCTAGTGAAGATCTCACCTATTCGAAAGAATGTTTGTGGTGTAGTTAGAGGAAGAATGTGATAAGAGGGGAGAAATTTTTTTTCGTATGGACTGTAATAGAAAAAAAAAAAAAAAAAGGCAAGCAAGCAAAATGTCCAGCTATGGTTTCGGCGAACGGTTTATTCACCTTGTCCGTGCACTCCACGGAGCATTTCCAATTTCGATGTCTTCAATCCCAATAAAAAGTAGTAAATTCCTTCCATGAGAAGCTATCGAATAAATCTATAGCCAAAGCTAACATCTGCAAAATTATTTGTCTTCATACATTACATTACAGACCGTGATTCTAAATACACATTTTGAATATTTCAGAAGTAAAAAAAATAAGAATGATTTCAAATATAAAGATTACAGATTTAAATTCGGATTTGGAATTCCAAATACACCGACTAATGTGTGATACAATGGCGGCACCGTTCGCCGCACCCGTCAGAGGCCGCCACCCAGACGCTTAATTGCCTTCCCTCGCCGGCGCCGCTGGTTGCCGCCGCCGGCCATGTCATTCAGCCACGCCTCACATGTCAAACCTTCAATTTACTTTACATTATATTTTATCAACCAAATAAAAAAAAGCAAAGTCATGAATTTGTAAAGCTCTCAACCAAACAACTATAAAGTAATCCTTTTACACTACATTATTTTTACACTGCATTCCAAATGCAAGTAACCAAACAGACCCTAAGATTATAATAAAACTATAGTCAATTTGATAGGTTAAGAAGTTTTAAATTTGAAGTTTTTATATTATGTGTGAATTTATCATTAATTTAGCTCAATTTGTTATTAATATGATATATGAGAGAGAGAGAGAGAGAGAGTGAGAGAGAGAGTGAGAGAGAGAGATAAATTATAAAATTTTAAACAATTTTACTTTGGTAAATGATAGAGTTAAAAATTGTTATTAATATGAATTTATCATCAATGTAAATGATTATTTTCAAAACATTGGATATCTATAATTATGCTCTAAACTTTTGGATGTATGATCAAAGAATGCAACATATTTATGTTTGATACAAAAGAAGATGGTGAAATGCTAGTTCAAAAGGTCTAAGAATGTTGCGAGAAAACCAAATACCAGAGTGAAAGTTTAGCCTTTATTTGTGAAGTCCAAAGACACACGTAATTAAAGAAAGAGACACCTGCAATTTAACGTGGAAAACCTCAAAAGAGGGAAAATCACGGGCCCCCAAAGAAAAGCTTCCACTATGTATCTGTTTCAGAGTGCAAAGTCTTCCTGATACAAGATTACTGAACATATGAAGGAGGAAAACATAACAACGATCAGTAATGGTTGTAGTAGGTGGAGATGCGGAGACAATTAGCGAGGGATGGTGATGGTATTGATGACTGGCCGAGCAGGGGTGCACCTAGGATCTTCAAGCTTCGAGCTTCTTCTTCCTCCTTGTTGGCTTTTCCTCTTCTTCCTTGCTCGACTCTTCCTTTTCTTCTTGCTCTTCTTCCTCTTCTTTCGCTTTGACTCTTCCTCTTCTTTTCTTGCTGCACCTCCTCTTCTTCACTTGTTTCAGCCTCTTCTTCTTCTTCACTTCACTTCACTTCACTTCTTTTCGCCCCCTTCATGGAATGAGCCTATTTATAGATGGGATGACATTCTTGTAATTCATGTCATACCACTCTCGACGGCGTGATGATTCCTTTGATCATTTGATGTATTTTGAGCATTTGATGCCCAAATGAAGTCGGAATTATGAGATCTTAAGCTCATTAGATCCGGCCGAGACGCCGATTTGACTATAAACACCCCATATTTGAGAGTCGCTTTTAGATTTAATTGATGTCCCAAAGATTCCAATGATATTTTAAGTGTTGATCTCGACGGCTTTGACTCAAAATCATAAAGATTCGACATCAAGATTTGTGCTTGACTAGTGGTATTTTGAGAGCATATCGTTCTCCTATTTTTGGATGATATTAGCTTAATCATCCAAAAATATATGTGCCAAATGCTCAAAATAATGAATTGAAGTTTTCAGCTCCGGACCCGCCTGGTTGGCTGCCGCCGGCAGTGAGCGCGCGAGCTGCTGATTTGGATGTCGATATCAACGAATCGGGGCCGCATCAATGGCTGATGGGGCGCGCGGATCGTCACGCGGATGGCGGCTCGGGATGCTACGGTCTTCGGGCCGGTCGCGGAACGCTGGCTGGTTTACCTACGCCATGGGCCATGCTCTTCCACCGCCGCCGTGATCACCGCGTCGCCCGGACCCGGGTCGCTGACGGTCATGACATCCGCGGAAGGAAATGAGGTCTGGCCCATATCTGTCTTCCTCGCTGCCGCCCAGACGTCTGGCCGCTGGTCATGCACACTGGCCGGATTGGGTTTTGAGCCATTTTTGAGGGATTTTACCCTCTGGCTATAACCCCTAGGGTGAGAGGGAGAGGCACACCTTTCCCTTCCCTTTCTTGAGTGAGGGTCCTTCGAGGCAATCAAGAAGGCGATCAAGAGGCAGGAGGCGATGAGGAGCCCACTGCCTCGTCATGCCGTTGAGGCTATCCCAGTGAGGGCCTCTGGACCGGCGACTTACCGTCCGTTCTACCCATCCGGGCGTCCGGCATACCGCCCGGCTTACCGCTCTTCGCTTGACCTGTTTCAAGGCCCAAGACGGTCAGCGCCGCCGTCGACCCGCCGGTTGGGCTGTTGAGGGCGAATGCCCACGTAGCCGGCGCGCTCCGATCGCCTCGCCGACGCCGAGGGTTCACGATATAC
This sequence comes from Cymbidium sinense, assembly GCA_021442155.1. Lineage (NCBI taxonomy): Eukaryota > Viridiplantae > Streptophyta > Magnoliopsida > Asparagales > Orchidaceae > Cymbidium > Cymbidium sinense. Next base: position 187,975,839 of record CM038216.1, read on the forward strand.
GGCCGGCCGCACGGCTTCACCGCCGCTGGACCGTCCTGTTAGAGGCGACCGCGCCACGAGATACGCTGGTTCCGGCGACCGCTCCCGGCGCCTGGCTCGACCGTCCGGGTTAGAGGCGATCAAGGCCCCACGTATTCAGCGCTTCCGCCGGCGCATCTCTCTGACCGTCCGGTTAGAGGCGATCAAGGCCCACACTATACCGCCAGAGCTCGGTTTTCTGATCGGCCTCACGCGACCGTCCGGGAGATCATCCAGCAGATACGCCTGGCCCGGCGCTACCACCCGGCTTCATCGCCTCCTGACCGTTGAGGGCGATCGCCCACGACTACTTTTCTTGTAGAAACTTCGATGGAAGGTTCAGCTTGAAAATCGCCAAGACAATGGGATGCATCCATCGCCCCTTCTAACTCAAAAAAGTTTTGGTGATTTTATAAGATTATTGAGGGGATAACTTCTTTCCTCCCTCTCTCCCTTTCTTTGTATATATCCCTCCTTCCTCTCTTCTTATGCATGTGTGTGTTTTGTCGATCAGAGGAGAAAAATTTTACTCCAAACTCTGTGGAGAGGTCAAAAAAAGATGCCACAGACTGAGTGAGGCAAAATTCTTCAATTTATTTATTTATTTATTATTATTATTTTTTATATTTTTTATATTTTAGGTGATGGTCAAGAAAACTCATAGATGCGATATGTCCTCCATCACATCGATAGTTTAATGGTGTTCCAGAAATTTTTCTTCCCCAATGAGTTGGTCAGCTAAAAAGTCCGATCGAGTCTGCTCCGCCAGTGGTACTTTACTATTTTCGAGATGACTCTTCTTGCCGGATCATGATTCCCTTTCCCCGAAATGATTGAGATCTTCAAAAATGTGGCGGCTTTGATGCAATTTTGTTCGCTTTAATGGTCATTATTGGTTTGACTACCTTCTTCGTGGAGTGTGGGTTACTTTGAACATCGAATACTTGTGCCGAATGTGATTCACATGTGATGCTCAAGGACGGTTTCTTATCTGACTATAAAGAATTGGATAGAATTTTCAAAGACGGATCCGCCCAAAACTTGGTCTATTGGATTCTTTTATGTGAAGAATGAGTGGGGCCTTCCTAAGAGATGGGGAAGATTGAATGATCTTCCGGATCCATCGCCGATATCGGAGGATGACATTCTAGCAAATCTTAATATTCCTAATGTGGGAAGCTTGCTACATGAGTTACATTACGCTAAGAAATATATAGTTGAAGATAGATGTTTAAAGTTGGTCTTTCCATCCGCAGAAGATCTCATGCTCTTCCGCTGAAGAGAAAGTGACGAGAGTTCTCCCATGTGGTTCTCTCGAGAAGCCCATCACAATCACACTCAGTGTTCCATCTTTACGTAAAGAGAAGACTCCGAAATGGCTATGTCGATATCTGTGGAGATGATGTCCACTTAGCATCCGAGAAGGCTCACTCATGATGATGGGGAGTTCACTCTAAGCCGTAAATTCAAAGAGGTATTAAATCACATATGTACCGACGCCAACGCATGAATTGCGCTTGTTTTTCTTCTTCTATTCTTCTTTATGTAACACCGATGATTTTTTTTTTTTTTAGGTAACCCACCATTAGACCGATGGCTCATTGTGTGTTGCCTTAGATGAATGGAATCAATTTGTCAAGATAAAATATAATGAGCGGTATGAGCGATGAATGCTAAAGCTAAAGAAGTGGTGACCTTGGAGGGTTATTGACCGAGTGTAGAACCGGCGAATATGTCGACTTCTCTCTCGAGGTGGAGCCAGTGATGAGTCGATTGAGGTGAGAGCAGACTCGCCATAAAGAAGAGGATCAGGCACTTGCACGGATAAGAAAGCATTACAAGATCGCTCTTCAAAAGGAGCATAGAATGTCAGAAGCGGAAGCAAGCGAGATTGCTTCTAAGGCAGTGGAAGACTTCAAGAATTCCCTGGATTATCGTGGCGCTATTGAAGACTTTATCCAGGAGGCTCGTAACCATATCTTTGATGTTGAAGTGAAGGACTTGGAACGACAATGTTTAGAGGAGGGCTTCATCCGAGGGTTCCTGAAAGGAAGCGTATATCGCAAGACCTGCCAAAATTGAGGATATATCTCCCAAAGCATCCAAGATTCTTCACCGCATTCGTAAGACGGGTGAGTGGGCTCCGTGAGCCGCCTCCTAGTGATGATGAGGATATCGATATTATGTAGCATCAGGATGTCTTTCTTCATCGCTTGTTCTATGTAATGTCATTATCGCGTATCGATCTTAATTCCTTCTTATATCATCGTATTAATGCTGTCAATGATATCTGGATGTACCCTTTTTTTTTATACGCCCTCATCTTGTTTTCACCCATCTGGGGTAATTGGTCAAAATATTATTTGACGTTGCTAATATGGGTGAGTTGGATCCACTGAGGATTTTCGACCTATCTAGGGCTGTTTGTCAGAGTGTTGCTTGATGACATTAACCCGTATGGAAGAGGTCGTGGGAAGTCCACTAAGGACCTTTTGACCTTTCCTAGGTTGTTTGCCAGAGTTTTTCGCTCAATGACATTAACCTGTACGGAAGAGGTCCCCTTGGGATTGATCATGTCCCAATTGAGATGTAACATGAGTTGTATATTTCTCAAGGGGGAGGAAAAGTAAAGAGAAAGCAAATCTTGTTAGAACAAAGTCAGAATTCACTAGTTCAATGATATAATCATAAGACCTATGGGCTTTAAGAGAAAATGACAAAAATAACAACAACAATAACAACGATAACAACAATAACAACAACAAGCTTTAATCCCACTAGGTGGGGTCATTATAATGAGGATGAAATGACGAGATAAAAGTTACAATTATGCAAGAAGAGTTATTGATAATATTTTCAAGATTCAGTATTCCAAGTTCGAGGTAGAGTTTTTCCTTCGGGTCCTTGAGCTTGAACGCTCTCGGCTCCATACTATATGACCACATACCTGACCATCCCAGAGGTGAGAGTTTATTGACCGAGGGCCTTTGCTCGCGCAGCCTCAGACTTACAGACCAAATCATCGAGATATGGGATGAGGTTTCACCTCTCTGAAGTGGCGAGCTACCCGCTATAAACAAGTAGGGCCATATCCCGAGTTTCGGGGAGTAGATCTAGGTGCTGCCGGAGTTTTTCTTCATTACTACCATGATCGAAAAACTAGACTCTTGGACTTGGAACCCCGATATCCACCAGATGATAGCTTACTAAAACACAAGTTATACTGTTTCACCTGCTGCGACGTGGAAAGCAGCCCAAAGAACATTGGGAAGCTCATCAACCCATTGCCCCCACCCTTCTCAAGAGTTTAGTCCTTTGAGTATGGTCCTATTGGTAACTTCCACATTGGTTTGAGGATGCTACAAAATGAATGTGAATGTGAAGATCTTTGCAAAAGGACGAAAAGACTTTTCCAAGAATTTAGTTCCGCTTTGATGATCTTTGCGAAAGATCAATCGACATATTATATTTTTTTCCGCATAAATTGTTTAGCATTTGCCTCGGATTTTAGCGAGTGGTTCTCCTCTACCCATTTGGTGAAGGCGGCTAGAATGATGAACCCATGCTATTGGAAAAGGTCCCATGATATCAATCCCCATCGAGCAAAGGGGCTTTGAAAGGATGAGAGTTCTCGCATGTGAGGGAGAAGAATGCAATTGACAACCGCACATTTTTTTGTGAAGGCCTTGTTTCATTGTAGGCCAATAAAACCCTTGTCTCATGATTTTAAGGGCCAATGCTCTTCCTCCAAGGTGTTCTCCACATATTCCCCTGGAACCTCTTAACGCTAATCGCCTTCAAGGTGGAAGGCATTTGAGATAATGGACCGAGAAAGCTCACTTGTATAGTTCACCTCCAATAAGCAAAGTTTGAAGCTTGTCTCTGAGACAAGTCATGAAGTTGGATCTTCGTGAAGGGTTCCTTCTAGAAAAGATAGATCTGCCCATCCACCTAACGCTTTTCCTCATCAATAGTTTGAATTACCCATGACCCTTGGATACTATGGAAAATGTATTTCTTCAACATGCTTTCTCTTAAATAGATCTCCACAGAGGCAAGCTTAGCAAGAGCCACCGAGTATTCTTCTCTCGTAGTATGTGGATGATTTGATGTGTCTTGAAATGAGTAAGAAGGATTTTACCAAGTGGAGATATTGCACCTGGATTATGAGTATTAAAATCTCCTCCAACTTGGGAGGCTAAAGTCGGGAGTGGAATTACTAAGTTTTCAATGAATAGTCTCAACCTCAATGAGAGCCTCATATTCGCCATGTTATTAGCTAGTGAATTTTTTAAGTCCATATTCTGGTATTTGTCGGGGAAACAAATAGATTCCCGCAAAAGACCAAGATTCCTCAAGCTCCATCAACATAGAGAGAGTCCATTGAGGAGATGAAAGGCACGTATAACTCTTCTAGAGTTGGTTGGTGCATTCCACCAAGTATTTGAGACTTTATGGCGTCGAGGTAGAAAATTTATATCAAATTCTCCTACATTCATTTGATTAACCTCCCGATGCTTCGTAAGATGACCCCAACGGTAAATAATGTAAACGCCGATGGTGTGAGCTTGAAAGTATGGAATAACAGAGAAAACCAACTTTATCCGAAATGGATAACGACTTTCTATGTCGAGAGAGAGAATTTTGTTGACGTAATAAATTAGTTGTTGTGCCCCATCTTCTTCTCGCACTAAAACTGAGCTTATTGCGAAGAAAAGATATAAGTATAACGCTTCTCCTTGAATAGGTTTGAATAAAGGTGGTGGAGATGCTAGATATTCTTTTAGTTGCTCAAAAGCATATATTCACCCATTGAAAATTATTATTTTTAGCTCCCTTCAATATTTTAAAGAACGGCAAGTATTTGTCCCCAGAACGGGCTAGGAAATGGGATAATGCAGCGATTCGACCATTCAAACGTTGGACGTCTTTGATATTCTTCGGAGGAATCATATCTTGAGAGCTTTGATTTTTTTAGGGTTAGCCTCTATCCCACGTGAGTTACCATAAATCCAAGAAATTTTCCGTGACAACCCCAAAAGCACACTGCTCAAGTTAAGTTATAAGTCAAGAAGGTCAAGCATGCTTCTAAGTCCAAATATGCTTTTCTAAGCTTTTCACTAACATGTCACCTCCACATCATCACCCAGGTGGTCTTTAAAACCCATGCTGATTAAAGCACCGGCTTTTTAATCCAAATGGCATGACTTGGTAACAATATAAACCTTTATATGTTTTGTTGCCTCTTCATCCGGTTCATCTTTATTTGATTGTACCTAATAAGCATCCAAGAAATTGAGCATTTGATGTCCGAATAGCCCACCAATTGATCGATTCGAGAAGAGGAAAACTATCCCGTGCCTTATTAAGGTCGTAATCAACACACATCCTCCATGTTCCATTTTTTTAACCATGACAACATGAGCCATGTTGGGTAATGCACTTCGTATGAATCCACTTCTATGAGCTTGTTAACTTGTTCAAATAAGACTCAAAGCAAAACTCCGCTTTTTGGATGATTGGTTTGAACGCGTTGGATTAATTTTGAGGGAGTGCGGATTACATATGAACGATATATCCCGACTCCAAGCAAATATGTCTTGATTTCGTAAGAAATCAGATATTTTTCCTTTGTTCTTCCGAGAGTAAAGATCCCACTTGCACCGCTCAGAATGGTCATTAATGCTATTGAGAGTAAATCTTCTACGGGAAGCTTTTGAGGTACTCTTTCATCTCGAAAGTTAAAATCTTCGTCAAGGTGATGGAAGGGCTGAGTTGAGCTTGTCCGAGATAACATGATTGAGCCGCTTGATTTCCACAAACCACCCCAACTCCACGGGTAGAAATTTTATCTTCGATGAGGCAATCAAGTGATAAAGACCAAAAATTGATTGGAGGGCCTCCAAGATTGCATTATATGTACCGACTTGACCACCATGAATTGTATTAAATGAGTCACTTGTCGAGGAATTCTCCGAGGGTAAGTGAAGAGTGATTGTCCCTTCGCCTGCATCGGGTGATTATCAAACCCATATGGGTCCGAAATGGTTGGAGCTTTGCCTAGCTAGCCCATGTTAAGAAAAGTTGAGTAAAATAAGACATCGACGAGCTCCCATTGTCGATCAAAATTCTTTAACGTTATAACAAGGATCACCGATCCCCGCGATGACAAGTGGATCTTGATGAGGATATAGACTCTTCTAAGTCCGAGTCATTGAAAGTGATGGAATGATCAATACAGACTTCTTCAACTCGTTCTTTGAGGCGAAGAGAACTTGATTAGTAGTATCGGTCCTCCCGCATTGTTTCAATTTCTCCAATTATTTGATTATTTTGTTCCGTGATGATTGTCGTTGCCCCCAAACGAGGTGTGTTTGTTTGAGGTGGTCGATTCTTCACAAACCGAGTATATCCTTGTTGAATGAGTCTCGATTTCTTCCTTGAGTTGTATGCTTCAAGATGTCCACTCGATGAAAGTGACAATATTGCTCCGATTTCTTCTGGATGCGCCACTGATATTTTCTTCATCTAATAGCCATCGTGAGGTTAACACGATGTGTTCACGGCAGGTATGTCTTTTCCGGCCGAGGTTCACGCTGTTGATATGGGGGTCATGGAGGGAGATCACGACTACCTTGTCGCTTCTTATGGGCCCGCTCCGCATTTCGGTGCTTCCCTCGTGATATTGTTCAAATTGTTTTGTGATGGGCATTAATAGCTTCATCTGGAGATTTGTGCTTCTATACGATGAACTAAGTCCAGATATGAGCGACCGCGTCCCGCATTAATGACAATAGGCCTGACGGAGTCCTCCAAGGAAAACTCCTCTTAATAGTGGTCTACCCATTTGGCGCTTCTAAGGAGAACCTCTAGAAGTATTCTTTGAGTGATTCACCTTCGTTCTGTTGAATACCGGAAAGATGGGAGGAATCTTTAATGATTCTCCGGCAATGAACTGCTCCACAAAGATCCCCGAAGTTCGTAAAGGTATGGATGGATCCCCTGGAAGAGAGTAGAACCGCGAAGCTTGCGAGGGTAACGGGAAAGACCGACAAAGCAAAGGTGTCGAGCTCGCTGGATATGCATGATAGTCCCATGTGTCGTGTGGGTCGCTCATCATAGAATCAATGCTCTAAGCTTGAAACCTACGGAATTGGATGTTGAAGAATTTCCTAAAGGTGAAGACTCCTCATAACCGCGTGTGTCAAGATGATTGCCTTGAAGGTGAAATTCATCTTGTATTAAGCCGATTTCCGCAATGTCATGACGAGCGGATTAACAAGATGAGCTTGTGAAGCTATCAACAACAACGATGGATTAGAACCGCTGAGCGCACGCGATGGATGAGTGGAACTAGCAGGTCAAGGAGATCGCTACTCCCATGCGGGAACTCCAAAGGTTCGGAGGATTAGGCTTTGACCTCCGCAACCACCGATCTGGGAGATATGTTTGGGCCGTTGTAGTCCTTGCAAAAGTTGGATCATCTTATTTTGAGACTCTCCAGACTGACACGATCTTCCAAAGAGATTCCCCCGCTGATCACCATCGTGAGGCCCTTGGTCTGTGGATTGGTTTCAGAGTGACGAGTCGAGTGGAGGCTCCAGACAGCCTATTGGCCATAACGGATGTTCAAAATTGTGGTTGAAGGGTTTTTCTTCCCACGACCAACCTCATGCTGAAAAAACCACAGAGAGTGAAAGTTTAGCCTTGTTGGGAAATCCAAAGACACAGTAATTAAAGATTAACAAGAGACACCTGCACTTTAACGGAAAACCTCAAAAGAGGGGAAAATGGCCCAAGAAAGAGCTTCCACTATGTATCTATTTCAGAGCACAGAGTCTTCCTGATACAAGATTACGAATTGCATGAGGGAAGGAAAAATATGTAACAACGATCAGTAATGTGGGTGGGAGATGTGTGGACAATTGCGATGAAGGGTGCCGATGGTGGTTGATGACCTGGGTGCACCTCTTGGATCTTCTGCTTTAGAGCAGTCAGAGTTTCTTCCTCGCTCCCTTCCTCTTCCTCCTCCTTGACTCTTCCTCTTCCTTGCTCGACTCTTCCTTCCTCTTCCTCTTTCTCGCTCTTCCTCCTCTTCTCTTTTCTCCTCTTCTTCTTCACTTCACTTCACTTCACTTCACTTCACTTCTCATGAAGAATGAAGGTTTATAGATGAGGAGGGACATTCTTGTAAATTCATGTAAGGCCCATACCACTCCTCTCGACGGACCGTGATGATTCCTTTGATCATTTGATGTATTTTGAGCATTTGGATGCCCAAATGAAGTCTAATTATGAGATCTTAAGCTCATTAGATCCGCCGAGACGCCGATTTGACTATAAACACCCCATATTTGAGAGCTGTTTTTTGGGATTTAAAGATTCCAACGATGATATTTTAAGTCTTGATCTCGATTCACCAAAATCATATAAATTTCGAGATTTGGCTATGATTGACACATATCAAAAAAAAAATCTTGCTAAGTCCAAGGATTTAATGAGATCTTCTCCATATATCCTTTTAGTCTCTGAGAACATGATTTTATTCTATATGTTATTCCTCTTAATTTATACTATTTATCTACTAGTTAAATATATAGTTTTTTGAATATATTTATAATATTATTTTTTAATATTTTAATTATATTTGAGGCACCTTTAAATTAGGTGGTTTGTAATTCGATTATTTTATGATACAAATTTACTATATATTCCTGATGGTCATAAAAAAAAATAATTTAAGCAAATTTAAATTAATAAATAAAAGGTGTACTAAAATAATATTATTCATGAATTTAATACATCAAAAATATCTAAATGTTAAATCGTCCAAGAATAATGATTAACTTAGAGATCGTTCGGGATCACTTCTGTTTTTTATTTTTTATTTTATGTTTTTGATATGTTATATCTATTATATAATCTATTTTGTTATGATAGTTATCATTCCACTTGTTGTATTAATTACTATTATAACTACTAAATATATGTATATATTTTTATTTATATTATTGTTAAATATTATTTAAATATTATTCAAATAAAGTTTTAATTTTTTTTGAATATTGTTCTAATTTTAATAAAAAATTGTTAGAATATTATTTGAATTAATATAGGTCACTACACTTTAATATAAATACTTTGTGAAAAAAAAATGAATGTATTTTAATTTAAAATAATATTTTGAGCGTTAAGATGTATAAAATAAAATTTATACTGATGTATGTATATATATATATAACTGGCTGGTCACCGACATTAAGAAATCGCGCCTCTGCTGCGTTCGCTGTTAGCTGCGAGCACTGCCCAACAATGAAAACCGAGCTAGGTGATCCCTTGAAGTTCTCCTCCCTTGCCAAGATCTCTGTGTTCTTCCTCGCTTGTATCGCCTCCTTCTACCTGGGCCGTAACTGGAACGATGGCTCCATGTATCCTCAGTTTGTCTTTTACAGTAACATCAATCCCACCGCCGGAGCTGGCACTGCGAACCTATCTGCTACCCTCTCTCCCAACCTAAACCTCACCTTTAATAACTCCACCGTAGCATCCAATGAGTTATTTCCCTCTGCCGCTGCTCCACCGGTTGACCGGCTCTCTGGAACTCCACCGCCGCCGGTGATTCCAGAGAACGTCGGGATCGTGGACGACAACGGGACAATGCGGGAGGATTTCGATGTTGGGCCGTTCGATTCCGATCTGGTGGAGAAGGAGGAACCGTCATCTTGGACGGGTTACGAGACGAATTATGAGATAGAGAAGAAGGATGGGACTAGGGCTAGAATCCAGAAGTTCTGGCTTTGCCCGGAGAGAATGAGGGACTACATTCCTTGTCTTGATAATGCGGAGGAGATCAGGAGACTGAATTTTACGGAAAGAGGGGAAAGATTTGAGCGGCACTGCCCAGTGAAGGAGCAGAGTTTGAATTGCCTAGTTCCGGCTCCGAAGGGCTACAGAGAGCCGATTCCTTGGCCTATAAGCAGAGACGAGGTGCTTTTTTTTGATATATTTCGCTTCTCTCCTTTTGTTTTTGGTGTTTTCATTGGTAGAACTTCGAACAAAGCTTGCGAATGAAATGTTTCTTATGAACGAGCTACTACTGTCTGAGTGCTCTTAGGATTGTAAACGTTCAAATATTTAGGGACTACAAATGAGATAAAAAAAACCCAGGTTTAACGTTGTGAAACTTGTGTTTCAATCTTAATTTACTGCTGTCCATTCTGTAGAAACTCTGAATACACTTGGTCTGCATTTCTACTTTTGTGCAATATTTTGTCAGTTTATATCACTACATTTTCATTTCCCGAGTATGAAAATTCTATAAGATTCTTTGTTATTTTTACCCTATTTTGAGAACACAGTCGACTATAGTAGTTTGCTTATTTTGAAGTTAATTCTTAGCAGCTTTTATTTTTCTTCAACTAATTAAATTCCTAAGGCAAGGTTTTATTTGAGATTCATCCATTATTTTTTTTGCAATAGATTGAATTTCATGTATCCAAGCTAAGTAGATAAAGCTATGATGAGGGATGTTGTTTTTTAAGAGGTTTGGACCGGATGCTTCCCCAAGGATGACTGAACTAGATATTCCTTTTACTTGAATGGAAGTGAGAAGAAGGTTCCAGAAAATAAACCTATTGTTCGCTGAAGGCTGTTGCTGTTTAAGATATTTAGATTTATATACATGGTATATACATACCTCAGATCATTAAGAATCAATTACTAATAGGTTATTGATAATTACTTGTAGTATTGAGACTCTGATGATGAATAACTTTTAAATTCTTTTTATTTATCGATGTTAAAAACTGAAAATATATTTTTTCGCTAAAGAACAAGATGATTCCTAATCGTTACCCAGTTACAAATAACAAATATCTATTCAGAGTATAATTGTTCAAGTAAAAGTAGTTATTTTTAAAGTACATTTTTGCAACTATCTTTTGTCATATGATCCATCTGTATTGACAAGAAAAAACATACATAAATTAAGTTGTAAATTATTTTGAGACTTTTATGTTGTGTTACTTAATGTTATATAAGTTTAGTAAGTTATGGTTAGTTCTTCTTTACCCTTTTGTCAGATTAAAGAGTTCTTATGAAGTTTAAATGAGACTTAGGATTGTTTGCTTGTGGTATTTTCTCACAACTGGGTTATATTGTATTATATTAGAACTATCAGGAAATTATACCACTACATCTGTATCATTGTATGTTACGTGCAAGTTTTTTAATATTTAATTCATGCAAAGATCTCAGAACTTCTATTTTTATTGTAGGTGTGGTTTAGTAATGTGCCACACACACGCTTGGTTGAGGACAAAGGAGGGCAAAATTGGATAAAAAAGGACGGAGAAAAATTCAAATTTCCTGGAGGTGGCACCCAGTTTATACATGGAGCAAATAGTTATTTAGACCAGATCTCTGAGGTTTCATGGCTTCGATGGATATCTCATATATTACTTAGTTACATATAAAGTCAGCCATATTATTAGTTGTCCTTTGATGTTTAACTTCTTTTTTGATGTATAGATGGTTCCAAACATTGCATTTGGGAATCGTACCAGAGTTGTTTTGGATGTTGGGGTAGCAAGTTTTGGTGCTTTCTTGTTTTCACGAGATGTCATTACCATGTCGATAGCTCCAAAAGACATCCATGAGAACCAAATTCAGTTTGCTCTGAACGTGGTGTGCCTGCAATGGTGGCAGCTTTTGCAACTCGCCGCTTACCATATCCAAGCCAAGCTTTTGATCTACTTCATTGTTCAAGATGCCGAGTAAATTGGACTCGTGATGGTATGCAATTTTTTTAGTACAATGCCATGCATCAAGATTATACGCATGATGGTCAATTTTTAATATATTTCGAAGGAAATTAAACTGAATAAAGGATAAGCATTATAATTATTTTTTTATTCTTCTGTGGGTTGAGTTCCGCCTTAAGGTCCTGAACATATGCACAATTTTCAGTTTTCCAACAATATGACATTTTAAAATATTTTCTTTTTTAGATTTCTGTCTGCAGGGAAAGCATACCTTTTTTTTTCTTTTATTTTAGCTGTTTAAAGCATACCTTAAGCTGTTTCTACTTTCTACATTATTTACTTTCTATCTCCAACACTTTAATATGTATACATTGTGAATTTATATATGCCAGTTTGTATTGCTGATATGATTCTCGCTTATTGTCTTGCTTTTAATATAAAATCTGAGGGAAGCATGCATGATTTAACTACTTGCCTTTTATGTGCACATCCGATTGATAACCTTTAATGACCTAATGATGCGGGAGACTAGTATGAAGTATCTAGTATTTATAAGGTGATCTATTCTGTATTCGCCTAAGTTTGACTTGGGGCAGCTTCCCCAAATGCTCCCCATTCCCATGGTGATACAACAAGTGCTGTTGCATCTGTGTTTATGGTCATTCCTGATGAAGCCTCAGTTCTATTGAAGGGCTAAATTAACTCAATGTTATGTTGATATTTCTTCTTCTGCAGATGGAATATTGGTTCTTGAGGCTAACCGAATGCTGAGAGCTGGAGGGTACTTTGCGTGGGCTGCGCAACCTGTTTATAAACATGAAGTGGCCCAGCAAGAGGCATGGAAAGGTATCTTATTTATGAATTCTAATTGAACTAGAACTGCTTCAATCTTTTGTTAGTTTGGTTTATAAAGCTAATTACTATGAAGTCTGATCAGAAACTTGTAGTAAAATGATTTTGGAATTTGGTCAGTTGTGTTCGTATTTCTATTGGTACTAGGGTCCTTTTATGATACTTATTCAATCATAGAATTTTGTCTTCTTTTCTTGGCTAGGCAAACGTCATGTTAATATGCATCATTTGGTGATTTTGGAAACATCCAACTCTTATGTTTATCCAAAACCCTATCTCAATAAAAACTAACAATATTGCCACGTATTTTTGTAAGATTCTAACATTTATATGAACTTCTTTCTACATGCCATCCATCTGTTTCTTGGAGTGAACACTTGAGATGGTGTGATCCAGTCTTAGTTTCCATCACTACCAATAGTTTAGCACCTTTTACTTCCGATTGCAGGACCAATACTATTAGATGCGTAGGTTTAATTCATGAGCATTATCTGACCCGAAGACTTTAATTTTACATTGGAATTGAGTGATGATCATGTTAAAGAATCTGTGAATATCATTTGGAGCAACGGATTTATATTTAAAAAATACCCAAGTAAATTTGGTGCAATTGTCAACTAAAGTTAAGTATTTATGTAGAATGAGCCATGATGTGATACGGACCCCATATATTACATTGTATAAGATCAAAAGCATTATGTGACATGTGTGGGATCTGAAAATTCGCCACTGACCTCTTTTGGAAAATAAAAAGAAAAAAGTTATTTAAGTCGTAATTTAGAGAAAGAGAGATAAGATACTACAGATTTCATTCATGAAAACTTTTATGTGTTCTTCCAAGTTTCTTATGCAGCTATATAAATTACCCTCCCAATCGAGAAGACTTTCGATTAAGGTTAGATAATGAATCGTAAAGAATAATATAATTGCGAAGTTTAGAACTTATGAAATTTATTATTTTAATTTAAAACTTTTGTGGGGGACGATGACGCCCTGCCAGATCCCATGGTTCCGTGTCCGCTATCGGGTCCTGCGCTAATGAGGAGGTAGACCCAACCGATCGAAGGATCCTCCGAACATTAGTTATGCCCGCGTGTTCTTTAGAATTTGAAGTTTATTTAAGAGACAAATATAAGTCAACCTACTTAACATAGTTTTGCCCAACCAAATACATTCTACATTTACAACTCAAAGAGCAAAGCCATTGGGAATTGCCGCGTAATAAATTTGTCATACGACGATTTAACCACGGGAGGGCTCAGTCAATCGCCATTTATGTGGGTCATATAGGCGAAAAACCACGACAAAGGAGACGCCACGCCACGCTTTAAATATTTGAGTGTGAAGATAGTTATGATTTGATTTGACATCAATTTCAGAAGAAAAGTTTTAATTTTACCTCATAAGATAATATGGATGTGGATTGATTGATTTTTTTTGTTTTTTAAGTTTTAATCTAAATAATTCATTTCATTTTTTATTTATATTTTTGTTATTTTTTTTGAATTTTGATCATTTTATTATTGATTTAAATTTGAATATATGATCATTTATCATTGAAATTTTAATTGTAATTATCCTTCGATCATGTATAACATCAATCATGATAGACTCGCCTACTTCTGATTTTCTAGAGGATCGTCTAAATTCATTATCTCAAGTAATCCTTTAAAACCTCATTCCACTCTAAAAACATGTATGATCGACTTTCTTCTTCGAGGTTTGAATTTCGTGTTTATGTAATTTCAGACATACGACATAATTAACTTCTGATATTATTCATTTAAAATTCTTATAATATCACATTTTATTTAACTTACCCAGCCAAACAGATGATGTAAAGATTTGTTCAGATGATGATGATTTCAACATACATACAAGATTCTTTTAAAAAATTGTATGTACATATAAATGTTAAGTTGAAATGTGCCAATTTACAAGTTTAGTTCTTGATATACATTTTAGGTTTTGAACCTGACCCAAGCATCAAACCGACAGATAATATGTCCTTTTGTATTGACTTAATTACTTCAACACGTAGTATCTGCTCTTTGAAAATTTTATTAAGATGTCTAAGTCAGTTTATATGTCAAATTTTGATTTTGAGTTAACTGACTTCAAGACCAAACCGGGATGAGCAGATTTGTTCTTTATATTTGACTTATTTGGATCACATATCCTTCAGATATTTGACGATTGGATACTGCCAAAAAAGTGAATCAAATGTATATACTTATTTGATTGGGAAATATAATACGACTTCATTCGGGCCAAAATTTCCTTTTATGCCACCAATCAGGGAAAAGATCAAATAAATTATTTTGGAGACCCATTTGATCGATCATGAAGAATACCAAAAAAATACAGATTGATTGAAAATAAGATAATGTTTGAGCACCTTTTTTATACAAATCAGCAAAAAAATATAAACAAATTATTTTGGCCCATTTGATCAATCACAAGTAGGACCTAAAATGACTTAATTGATTGAAAATAAGATACGATAATGTAAATCTCCTTTTATGCCACAAATTAAAAAAAATATGTTGAAATAAATTATTTTGAAGGCCCATTTGATCAATCATGTAAGAGTGACCTAAAATAGACTTAGATTTGATTGAAAAGATAAGATAGATATGCATAATTTTGGGCCAAAACCCCTTTATGCCACAACCGAAGGATATATAAAATAAATCATTTTTTGAGGGTCCATTTTAATCAACTATGAAGTAATGGACCTAAAGACTTTAGGCATTTAATAGAATCTCTATTAATAAATCAAATAAGCTAAGGAAAGAGAAATAAATTTTTTTATTATACTATGATCCATAGCCCATGTTTCTCTTAATAATGGGAGGAGAAGACAAAGATATGAAGATGTCATATGTCATTTAAGAGATAAGTGGATTAATTAAAATTCACCTCCTTTCACATAAAAGCACAAGTACCCATTAAATTTTATTAAGAGGATATGGCAAAAAGAGTTTTTTTCCCTTTAAGTGATAAAGATGTATAAGCATGCCATGTCCATGCATGTGCATGTGATATGACAAATGGCATAAATTTAGATGATTGGATACAGCATGACTGATCATACCATAATATAAAAGAATGAAAAGAAGGAGAAGCCTATAAATAAGAGAGATTCACCTCTCATGAAACTTACTCTTCTTCTCTTCAAGACTACTAGTCCAAGTTCTTTCAATCTTGCAAAAGGGTTAAGTTGTGCCACATAGACTTATAAGTTTCCTTTCTAACTTGACAATTTTCTATTTGGATATCTTCATGATATATGTCATGTCATATGAGATTTAATTTATTCCATATGTGCTTCATGTTTTCACTATGTCCCATGGATGTAAATCATGTGGGAATGATCAAGTAAAGTAGGGAGGTAATTATGCTTGACACATGTCTAATGTGTATTTCATAACATGTCAAGCTAATCCTAAGGTGAGCATTACACAATACATGTCATAATGGCCAAATAAGAAAATAAATTGCATGATATAGAAATTCAACACATAAGCATTCATATTAACCATTTTATGTTATACTTTACATAAATAGGATAGCTTTCATGATATGAGATAAGTATTCATATATGACATAAAGAAGCATTTAAATCGATCATTTATACACCACAAATAAATAATAGCTTGCATTGCATTGGAACCAAAGTAAGTTCATAAAAAATATATATATATCGAACATTTGCATATGATGAGATAAGGTCACCCTTTCTTTTAGTTTTAGATTTCAAGATATGTGTATAAGAACACATAGAACCTTCCATGATCCAAGTCATATAACACTTCAAATCCTCCCTTATTTTCAGAATTTAAAGTATCATGAAAGGAAGGTATGACATGCATCATTTCATCATGGATCATTTTAGACAATTCAAACAAAACTTTAAAAAAACAAACAAAACATGGGATTGATATCATGCATGTATTTAGACTACTTTTCATAGTAATGAAGAAATCCAGCAAATATCACTTCCTCTATATGGTAAGAATATGGATTAAGGCTAAGGAACATTTGTATCTAGCAATGGAAATGTCAGATTTCATTTCCCATAAGAAAGAGATAAAATTTCAGCAAGTATCACTTCCTTAGGCAAAATTGATTTCGGCATGTAAATTGACAACTTTTCCCTTCAGATAGTAAATTGACAGCTTTTCCCCTTTCATAGAAACAAAATTCAACAATTTTCCCTTGGATAAAGTTAATTTAAAGAAGCCTCATGCTTACTAAATAAAAAAAAATGCGCCACATCTCCATAAATTTCCAAAGATGCTAAGAATCACAACATCCATAAATGAATTTTGCACATACTCTAGATTAAGCCAAAAATCTCTTTCTTTTTTATCTCCTTTTTTAATAAAATTGATCCCAGATCATCCCCGCAGTGGGTTACTTGGGGACAGCCTTCCCACCACGCCAAGAAACGCATGGTAGGTGTGAGACACCTACAAATTTTGATTTCCCACCACAAGAAAGGCTGCATGGGTTAAGATAAGATAGCAACAAGTTTTCTATCATGTTGGAGAAACATGAGTGTATATAGTAATAAATTTAAAGCTTGCATTGATAAAAAAAGCTTGCATATATTTAATTAAGAGCATGATAATCAAAATTTACAACAGCCTCCCTACTCCTCCCCTCGACGTGGTTGAATGAGATCTGCTCACCCAGAAAGAAGAAGGATGTGGACACGTGAGACATACTAAATTTTGATAGATAAGATTTCATTAGATATAAGATCAAATGATAAAAGATAAATATGCAAGAATGAAACCCAGGGACAAGTAGTAAACCAATTCTTTTCTAATCTGATTTTTTTTTCGATTTCATTATATATGCAAGAGCAAAAACAAATGAAATCCATAAGAGATAGTAGCATAATTCATTTTCGAGATTTCATTCTACCCATATGCAAGGGACAAAACAAATGAAATTCAGAGATAGAAGTAGCATAATATCTAGGCCATACATCTTTATTTGTCACATTTTCATACTTCTATTTCAAGTAAAAAAAAAATTTAAGCAAGCTCATAATGAAATAATTTGGTTCCCCTTGATAAAAAAATGATTTCAAAGATGCTTTATACTTTTAAACAACAAATTAATAATTTTCTCCTTTCATAAAAAATGATTTTAGCATGTATCATATCCATAGAAGCCAATTGAAGCCAATTGAAGCAAGAAGGAAACATGAAACCCATAAGAAGGATAAGTAATATGATATTTAGGCTATACATCTTTACTTGCCTCATTTCGATACTATCTTTTTTTAAACAAATTGATAGCTTTCTCTTTGATAAATAATTTTCAGCCCTTTGATAGAAACAATTTCCAGCAATTTTCCCTTTGATAGAAATGATTTCAGCAACATACTTAGTAACTAATGAAACAATACAATTTCCACTTGATAATAGAAATTTCAGCAAGATAAATGCATAGATATCCATAGAACATAAGCAAGCATCATGATATTAGGGCCTAGGATTTAAGCCATGCAATAATTTGAAAACCCTCTTTAATTTTAGATTTCAATCCAATCATGTGCAAGAGGCATAATATGTACCATCTCTCCGTAGAAATCAATTTTAAGCATAACAAATGAAATCTATAGAAACAAAGCAATATAATATTTGGGTCATACATTATCCCAAACTATTTTCAAAGAAGCTAAATATCACTGAAATCCATGAATAAAATGAGATTTGGGCCATACATCATCCCAAATCCCTAAAAGAAACTCAAGATAATCCCAAGTATAAGATATAGCATATTAGCAAAACCCTAACTTCCAAAGAAGCTCAAATGCATAAGAATAAGCAGGTGAGAGAAACGACTGAGGTTTCAATGCTAAGAGGAAAGGAGGAAAGGGGTTTTGCCAGTCAAGAAGAGCAATGACGACTTGGACTAAGAGAGAAAGGAGAACCAAAGTCTTCAAGAAGCGGGAATGAGCAGAAACCAATGAGAAGGAAAAGCGCAGAAGGAAACCGAGAGCAAGAGAACGTCGAGGGGAGAGTCGCCGAGAGTAAGAGGAGAGTGGCGAATGAGATCAACGCGGCCGTGAGAGAGGCCGCCTGACCGCGACTTTGATTAGCCGGGATTAGCTTTTGGCCGCGATGTAAGGATTAAGAGGGATTACTTAGGTTAATTAGCTTAGTAATTAAGATAATTAGCCCTTAATGATATAAATTTTCATGAATCATCCCAATAATAAACCCTAACGAGTGTTAATTCATTAATTGTTTCTGCTGACGGAGGTCGCTTTTGACAATGTCAACGCATTGGAGCGAAATTAGATTTAAATTATCGCGCGCCAAATTGTCGACGTTCGCGATACTTTGCCGAATCGATGGAAGGCGTTGTTTGATAGAATTCGACGCGACGGATCAATTTTGGCGAACGAGGTCGCTCGACATCGTCGGGCTTCGACTTCGATATGCATAATTTCATTAAAATTTGATTTTAATCATTCGATCATTAATTGATTCGATATTTGCTATTTAATTAATTTTGATATTTTTCATCGCACTTGTCGAATTTTAAATCGAATCAAATTTAATTGATTTCGATCGCGATTAGGGTTTTAACCTCTACTTCATTTAATTTCAGCGCCAACATGATTATGCGAAATGAAAAGTTAACGCTTTTGCTTAGCCAAAGGACAAACGTGACAAAGATCAGTCTTATTTGTTGTAGAATTAGTGAAACGCAATTTTTCTTGTAGACCACATATCTTTTTGTAAGATGGGCGCCATAGTCTATTATGCAAATAAGAATTGAAACATTATTGATATACTAGTCCATGCTTAGTTTGGTAGAATCAAAAATGTAAAGCTTGTTCTCTTTGTTACCCTTGCCAATCTCCCTCCTAGTGTTGATTTCCTAGATGATGATGATACAATGATCAGGGAAAAAGATCACCATCAGCTTTTCATCTGTCATAAGAGCACTCACAGAAAACAAGTTACAGTTGAAGGTTGGAACAAATAAAACATCATGTAAAGTTAGAGTCAAATTAAGCTGTATGTCCTTGGCGATATTAACTGGAATGCTAACTTGATTTGGCAAAGTGACAGTAGTATTATCTATATGCTTAGTGAACTTGAATAAATTTAAATTCGAGGAATGTGACGTGTGCAATGGAATCAATAATCCAATGGGTGAGTGGTTTCTTTTGAGTAAATGAGAAGGAGAAACATATACCTATTGGATTCTCGGGTGGCTTACTACCTGTTTTTGTGCAAGGAAGATATTTGAAGAACATGTCCATTAGCCACCTTATCCAAGGAAATTTGAATCTTTTTTGGTTGTTATTTGCGTGGATGTTTGGTTTGTGAGGTTTTCTTGGTTTTGCTTGTCCCGGTGATCGCATTTGTATGCTTGTGATACCGTAGCTTGTAGCAACAATCCTTTGTGTGTCCGGTGGTTGCAATGTGTGCAGAATGGTTGATCTCTTCTTGATTCTTAAAATTGCCATTTGTTCTGTGCTAGTTGTCATCTTAATGGATCGTTGTCATCCTTCTTAGGAAACTAAGGAGAAGATGAGGCTATAGGAGGTAAGGGATCCGTCAGAAGGATTTGTGCTCGAACTTGGTTATATGATTTATTTAATCTCATAAGGAATAACATAGTGTATTCCATTTGATGGTGGTGGATATTGAGATGTTTTATCCCTCCGTAACTACATTGTCCGTAGGTGCAGGATGGCCAAAAATTGGTTAGCTCCTCAAGCATCTTTAGCTTTGTAAAATAAATGCTAATGTTGTCTTTATTTTGTTTGTGGTTAAACAACTCATACTTTAGCTAAAATACATTCGGTCCATTACATTATTGAAATTGGTCTCGGAGATCATCCTATATATCGTTTGTTGTTTTGGAATTCAAGATACTGGCTGATATTTTTTTGAAAATTCAGTTGATTATCCAAGAAATCAGAATGTCATTGTTATTATGCTTCCAAGAATTGAGAATATATGCGTTGCTTTTTTGTGATTTGATGACAGTGTCGTCAATGAATCTTATTTTGTTCTTTGCAGACAATGCAATAAGCATTGCCCTGCTCCAAGAACTATAGTTGTCTCTAGTTAGGGGAAACTAGGGATGTTCCCATATTGTAAGAAATATGAAGGTAGAAAGGAGTCAGGGGATCATCGATGTTGAATTCTTTGGTCACCATGATGAGAGATCAATATTTACAAGGATTCAAAGGGTAGGGATGCGAGCTTTGTTTGCTCGAATACCATGTTGCGATGGTGGAGGAGCCTAGAGCACAAGATGAAAAGAAAAAAAGGAAAAGAGAAACTACATATGAATGACACACAAGAAAAAATAATGCCTGAATTCTTATATTATCATTAAATGTAAGTTATCAACTACACATACACACACACATGAATATAAGTGTAGTAATGCCATCTCTTTTAAACCATAAGAGACCATATGAACATCTCTACTAAACACCCACCAATTATATATACCTGACTTCTCGTCTTTGGGTGTTTAGCCTTTGCTTCCACTATCCAACACAATCTTACCAAGTTTTAGTCACGAGCTTAATCCTATGTATTCATAGGATATCCTTTGGGAACAAAAGATAGAAGCTATATGATGTTACCAACGGACAGATCTTTAAATCACATGACATTGTCTTTCATTAGGGTCTTCCCTTTCTATTCATCACACAAAAGCAATACCTACCTTACCCCCCCCCCCCCCCCCCCCCCCCAACAAACACCCAGAAATCATGGAAGTGCAGCCCCTTAGATGCCTGCAGGACTTTCACTACAATTTATTATCAGATATGGAAACTACCTGTAAGCTTAGATCATCCTTCATTAAGAGTTCTTACCCTCTATCAGATTATATATCATACTCATCAATTCCTAAATCGCATCGAAACCTTGTCCTACGTATCTCTTCTTAAGTGGAACCCCAACACTACAATGATGCCATAAAGGATCTAGCATGGCGAGCTGCAAACTGAACTAAACCCATGCAAGCTGAACTTCAAGCCTTAGAATTAAACAACACTTGGTTTGTTATCAATCGACCACTAAGAAAGCATTCCATTGGATGCAAATGGACATATAAACTTAAATATAACCATGAAGAACCATAAATCGACACAAGACTTGATTGGTTGCAAAGGGGTATACTCAAAAAGAAGGAATAGACTACTTAGAAACGTTCTCTCTAATTGCAAAATGGTCAACATGAAGGTTCTATTAGCCTTAGCTGCTAGCAACAATTGGATCCTTAACCAATTAGATGTTAATAATACATTTCTGCATGGTAATCCCCTTGAAGAAGTATACATGGACCTCTAGGATACATCGCACAGGGGGAGAATAACACAAGCTCGATAAGCTTGTTTATAAGCTCCACAAATCTATATATGGGCTTAAACAAAGCTCTAGACAATGGCATTCCAAGCTTTCCACTTTGTTAATTCAGCTTAGTTTTACGCAATCAAAATTAGATTATTCCCTCTTCGTTAAGGGTAACGAGTAACAGACTGAATTTCATTGCTCTATTAATATACATTGATGATATTATTATCATCGATCCAACTTGAATCTAATCAACATCTTAAAATCGGTCATTCACAATCAATTTCAATTAAAGGACTTGGGTGATTTGAAATTTTTCTTGGGTCTTGAAATTGTTCGGCTCACCACAGGTATTGTTCTCTCACAATGCCACTACACTCTCCAATTACTCGAGGATATTGGTTTCTAGCCAGAAAAAATGAACTCCCACGGATCCCCGATATCAACTAAATGACACAGATGGGGAATTACTTCCTAAGCTTTCTATCAATAGAGGCTTAATTGGGTGACTCTTGTACTTAACTTCATCCCGACCAAGCATTAACTTTGCTGTTCATAAAGTAAGCCAATTTTTAGCTCATCCTAGAAGTACACATATAACGATAGCACACCATGTTCTATGGTACCTCAAATTTGCTCCAAGTCAAGGCTTATTCTTCTCTGCGACTTCCCATTCTCAACTCAAAGCTTTCTTTGATGTCAACTAGGGTTCATGCTAGTTACCCAAAAATTTGTTACTGGTTTTTATATCTTCTTAGGTGACACACTCATTTCATGTAATGTCAAGTAACAACAGACCGTGCCACACTCGTCTCCAGAACTAGAATATCGCACCTCGGCTACCACCACCAACGAACGAATTAACTTGGATAGCACAACTTCTAAAGGATTCGACATCCAAATACATGCTCTAGCATTACTCTTTTGTGACAACCAGACAACCATTCACATCGCGGAAAATCCAACATTCCAAGAAAGAACCAAGCATATCGAGATGATTTGTCATTTTGTTCAGGATAAATTACTACCGGATTCATCAAGCTCATGCCTCTCCGATCGGAACACCAGCTTGTAGATCTTTTCATTAAGTCATTACCAGAGTCTGCCATGAAATTTCTACCATCCAAGATGGCTGTTCAAGACATCCACCGTCCATCTTGAGGGGGAGTTTTAGAGGCACAGGTTTATAAAGATTGTACCTACAGTGTTACTACACTTGTATTCATGTATGTATGTATATATACATATGTTTGTAAGTATATATACATATGTATGTATGTGTGTGTGCGTGTGTGTATATTATATGTGTGTTTGTGTGTGTACTGTCCTTGCCATCGTCTTCATCAAATTCTGAGAGGGTGAGTACATATTATATTGGAAAAATCCAAGAATTTGACATCTAATTGGCCATATTTCACTAGCTTGGTGATAATGAAGTTGGTGTTTGCCTTGAATTTTTGTTGCAGTAAGTTCTGGTTTTTGTCAAAGTCAAGGAATCCAGCTAACTTAGTTTTATTTTTCTGAAAATCCTCAGTGCGATGAGAGAGCTCTTCTTCCAACTCTTTATTCGCTTTAGCTAGGTGAGTAAGCTCTAATGTGGCCTTATTTTTCTCTTCCTATTGGTGAGCCGGCTTCGCCTAAAGATCTTTAAACTTGGCTTTGAGGGATTGAAGCTCTTTCTTTACAGTCGCCAATCTAGTCTTTGTGGCAAAGGCATTCTTTCTCTAGACAAAATTTTTGGCAGATCTCCTAGGTTGACCGCCAGCCAGCGAGCTATCATGACAGGGCGCTTGGTCATTGGGAATATCCTCCAGTAGATTATCAAACTTCTTGAAGAAGATTGTTTGCCTAAGTTCATATGCCTCACTGGTCGGTTTAGACAACTTTGGAGTGTAATTATCTTTAGCATATTTGCTATGCACCTCCTCTTCAAACTCACCCTTCTACTGGTGACCTTGAGGAGTCGAGCTGTGTATCTGATTCTATATTTCCTCAGCTTCCCTCTTGGCTTCCATCCATGTACTCGGCCCCAACTCATCAGTGACTTCAATAGGAGCTGATCTACCTTTGCCAGCTTCGCGCTTGCCTACCTTGTGCTCGCCCTCCTCGAGGAATTTAACCACATCTGGATTAGGTGGAGGTGGTGCCGAGGTCTCCTCTCCTATTAAAGAACAAGAATTAGAAAGCCGTAAAAATGTAACAAATAACCAGTAAGAGATGAAGTACTCACCACAGAGGACACTTGTGACATTGCAAATGGAGGTAAAGAAATGTATTTAGTGTTTTCCACATCACTTTTTCCAAAACTCAACTCTATTGGGAATCTGGTTTACAGCTCTATTGACTTGTTGGATTGGGGAAGATGAAGAGCCAAAGATCAGCCATGACTATAAGCTCTTGACGAACAAGAGCTCCATCAGCCTTGTTCGGTGATTGTGAATCTTTAGCAAAGTTACCGAAAATTGCACAGTCCTATCTTGATGGCCCTTTACCATGAAAACTTGCCGGAAAAGCCTCAAGCTCCAAGGCAGTTTTTGTTCCTGCAAATATAGCATGAAGATGGTAATGCTTACCACAAATTTGGGGAGATCTTGGGTCACTTATAGAAGTTCAGGATGTTGACCCACTTGTTGGGAACATGGAATCGAAACTCATTCTCTAAATGGACAAAAGGGTTGCACAACTCGCTTGATCGAGTCGTGTTGAATTGCTTGTGCTTTTCGTCTATTCGTACTGTGAACTCGAGATTAGGGTGTGCATTTGATTGGTTCAGTCAGTTCGACCGAATATTTTGTGAATAAACCAAACCAAATAAATCAAAATAACCAAACTGTCCAAATAATGTGTAAAACCAAACTCTAATTTGGTTTATTTGGTTCGATTTTCGGTTAAATCGAATAACATGTAAATGAAATAAAAATTATAATTTTTTTATAAACTAATTAATTAAAGCACGATTTAATAAATATTATACAATAAAACTTTCTTAGACAAATAGAAATCTATTAATTTATAAAAATAGCTAAGCATTTACAATCAAAATTACATTCTTATAATCAAAATTACATACTTACATATGATTTCTAAATTAGATTGGTTTATTCGGTTTAATCGATCTTTTTTTTTTAAACCGAACCAAAAACTGTAAACCAAATAGCTTACTTTTTATAACCAAAAATCAAATCCAAATAATGTTTTTTTTTTGCTTGAACCTACTAATGCGCACCTACTCGATTGCAGTGAAGATGGAGATCACATTGACTGATCCAAGTCCCACTCCTTAACTGGTTCCGCAAGAACGCGCCTCCCTTAGAGAGATCGCTAAGACATAAGTGTGATCTACTTATCGGAAAGGTACCACTTGAAGTTGAAGGAGAATAAAGGTTCAATTACTGGTAGAAGAATGCGAACGCGGATGTCACATTTGGTATTAAATGGAGAAATGATTATCCTATAGATATCCCGCCACAAATTACAACAAAATAATTAATGATGTTCACTCATGAAGTAAACGTAAAAGCGATGAGTGAAAAAGCAACAATTTTAAAAAAAAAGTAGGAAAAATAGAATACAACATGCACTCGCTATGACCCTTATATATTATTTTTTGAACATTTTAATGATCTTCGAGTGCCACTCGAGCTTGATCTTCTCATACATTAAACAAAAAAGTTTACGCCAGAAAGAAGAGGGAAGTCCCCTGTGAATTAATTGAGCTCTGAAGTAGAGTCATCTCTTAGCCTCATAGTCGTAAAATTTCTCTGAGACTCTACCTCCACTTACAGCCTTCACTACTACAACTCCAACAGGGACCGCAACTCACTTATTTCTTTCTTTGATGAGTCCAAGGCTTGCTTTAAAAGGGTGGTTTCTCTTGTAGAATAGCGAGCTCGGACGAGTTAGCGAGCTGTCTCCTTTTTGATGTTGCCCCCTTACGGTTGAGAAGAATCGCCTCTTGCAAATTTGCTGTTGAATCAGTGAGCAAGGAGGAAAATTCGCCAACATCTTGCTAATATTAGCAGAGGTGAAGTTGGTCGCTACGGCGAAAGATAAAGTAGGTGCCTCGGTGACCACCCCTTGCGGGTGTAAGCCTTATACCGAGACCATACTCGGCACCACCAAGTTGATTGGTGGCAAAGATAGAGTTGTTGAATGAAGAGATTGGAATTCGTCAAAATTTGAAAAGAAAATTTCAATAAGAGGATTCATTAAGAACTAGACCCTCGAAAATGGAAACCATCACTCAGGCAAGCGAAATTTCTCATCATTTGGATCATGTCTTAGCAAATCAGTCATAATAAGGTGAATTAGTTTTGCTAGACTACTTGGATTGTTAGAAGAGATAACTTGAAGGGTTCCCTCATCACCTTAGACACCATCGATCACGCTTAGCTGCGACCAATGAGGTAGTTTAGAAGCACAAACAAAAGAGCCTGAGATACGAGATAGGGGCAAGTCTCATCTCATCCAAACAATCCTCTACAGTCACCCTCGAAGAGGCGGTCCCCACCAATTGGGTCACCACAACCTTTCTGTGCCGAATTAAGGGAAACTCACTCTTTTCCTCTTTATGAGTACTCGCAGACCGCACAGAGAGTAGTGCCTTAGCTGGTGGGCGAGTGCTTGGTTACTCATGCAAATTTTTGGTGACATCCTAAACTGACTCGACAATGATCTCGCCATTAGGAGTGGTCGTCATACTCATCTTAGTCATGGAAGCAGTTGCGACATCCTCAGACTTCTTAGCCTTCTGCACCTTTTTCCAAATATCAATCTAGAGTACCACAGAGTCGATGTTGCCATGAGATCTCTTGACATCTATGATAGTTAAGTGTATATTTTTCAAAGACTCGGTATCAAGAGCAAGGAGATCTATTCAAGCAGCAAGTAGCGTAATATATCATGGAGTATTTCAAAGGAAGATAAAGATTCCTTTTATAGCCATTGGAGGTGATGTAACTCTTCATAATCATATAAAATTTATTTTTAAGACTTACTAAATGCTCACAGCTCATCATTCGTTTCATTCTTCTATCCTTTTTGCGAGTTGCCTCTATAAGGAGCAGATGAATCGGGGAGCTATATATACACTTAAAGAAATAAGCGTGTAAGATTGACCTTCCTTGCCGGCTACTCAATAATGATGACTCATCCCAAGCAGGGCGAGTCGAAAAAGACTTAGAGAATGGACCAAGGAAATAAGCCGTGAATCAATTCGTTGATAGTAGGCTAGCGACTAAGGGAGGTCGAATGGTCATAGCTACTTGAGTTCAACGATTTGACCTTGACTCATGCATCTGTATGAAAAACGAACAGGTCGCCTTTACTATCCATCAAGTCCCCACTTGCCTATGCATACTCACCTCAAGCCAAGATGAGCTCGCTGTACCTTGCACCAAATGTAAAGACCCTCCCTAAATATAATAGGGGAGCACCTTTTCTCTTGGAGGGACTTTCTCTTTTCATTTTTCTCACAATCTTCGTACTTAGTTCAAAAATGAATAAAATTCACTATCTTTTTGCATTTTTTCCTTTTCCTGTTTACCATATTTTGTCTAATCCTGTTTCTTAGATAAATCAGAAGGCTCTATGTCAGTCTACAAATATATTTGAATTCAGCAGCATGTATTTGAGAACCTACAGTTAATGATAATATAAGAATTCAAGCATTCTTCTTTTTTGTGTGTCGTTCATATGTAGTTTCCCTTTTCCTTTTTTTTTCTTTTCATCTTGTGCTCTGGGCTCCTCCAGCATCACAACAAATACACATATGTGTATAAATAAAATAATTGATTTGTTCTTATTTGTGTGACAATTAAGGGAACTTTTAATATTTTTTTATCATTTCTTTCCTGCTATCCCCATTTGTACTAGTGAAATTCAAATCAGGAACAGTCCATAACTTATGATTTATCGATGGATAACCTACAATCTTTCTTGTTATATTGCTATTTTGTACGTTCCTTTATGTTGAAGTTTCCTGCTGTATTGTTAACACTGAGGAAGAGGACAATGATGACTCTGCAACTTATTTTTTCCCACCATATCTCATAGCGTTCTTATGTATCTACTGGCATCACGCCTCATAATAAAAAGGATGTTTTTAAATTATTGTTGTATTTTGACCAGTAACGCAGTGTGTTTACTGAGGCTGAATTACTAGTGCCAGTAAAGATTGAGAGGTTAAATGTTATATTATTTTTTAGTTTCATTTATAGGTTATTGGCATTATATTTTATAATGTGCTTTTATCATGAACTAGGTTTACCATTCTTTACATTCAAAATGTAATGTTATTCCTCTTAATTACTGGATCTCCCAAATTAAACTACTGCCGTGATTCGTTGCAAGTCACTAAACACTGTCCTGTGATTTTATTTTAGAAATGGAGAACATTACAGCTCGGATTTGTTGGGAGCTGGTGAAGAAAGAGGGGTATCTTGCTATATGGCGGAAGCCATTGAACAACTCATGTTATCTTAATCGCAGTCCTGAAGTCCAACCTCCACTGTGTGATCCAAAGGATGATCCAAATAGTGTCTGGTATATTAATTATGCAATTTATAGTTCTTGGCTACTATAAAATACATAGAATTGACTTTTTATTTTGGTTATTGCATAATAATTGGGAACTTTTCAACCTTAACACATACATGACAACAACTGATAATACAAAAATCACAATAGAAACTTGTCTCATACTTGGTTATTGAATCATATTTATAAAACATATTTACAGTAGTATTTGATCGTATATGAATTTCTTAAACATAACTTCCGCCAGCAATATCTGTGGGACAGATACTTGGAATGAGTTTGGTTGGCCAAGTCCAAGAATGTTCGTTTGTCTTCTTCCCTCCAGTGATCTGAGAATCAGTTCCACATGGGATTGATTGTAACCAAGTATTGAGTCAAACTTGATTTTGTTTGAAGTCATTCCTCGAGTTTATGCCAGACCCAGTTTATTGTTTTCATTATATACCAAGTAAAGTTTATGACAACCTAAAAAATAAGGAATACGTTAAGCTCCCTAAGTTGACATTCATTTATTTTATTATCCTATTTTTTCAGGTAACGCCTATTGTTCATTTCTAGACAGGGAATCTATTTCAATCCTCTCATTTTCCAATCTAAGATTCCTTTAGAAGGGAGAAACTTGATATTCATAAAATGTCTTTTATGTATTTTCTCTATTCTTACCTTCCCTCATTGGTCATTTTTTTATCAACATCCTGTTACTAAAAGATAGTTATTATCTGATAGTGTATTGTTGTTGAGAAATTTCTTTGTTTATCACCAAGAAAATAGCTATAACCATGTGCAGGGAAGTAATAATCAGATGCTTAGAAGGAATAATCTTAGTATGGGAGGGAGGCTGACAAGGGCTATGCAGGCTGGTAAGGAGGGAGTGAAGTTGGGCAGTGATTGAGAGTGATTGGATGGATGACGGAGAGCAGTTTGGGTTCATGGCATGCACACAAAGATGATTAGGGTATATTTACTATCACAACAACTCACATGATAAACTTTTTAAATTTAAAATTTTGAGGACTAAAATATTATACAAACTACTCAAATGACTAAAAAAAGTGATTTATGACTAACAAGAAGTAGTGGACCATAACTAACCCAAAAGTCAAAGTTATGAATCTAAATTTTGAAATTCATGAAAACAATGAATATAATAAGTTGTTATTACCCATATACTCCACTTGCACTTATGAGTATGTGTAATCATTTAAAATATGAATATCAGTTCAATTTTTTGATTAACTGTATTGTATAAAAAATGATCTTAGTATACTTGAATTAAATGAGAATTTGACATATAATAGGACACAATGGAGACGAAGGATTCATGTAGCTGACCCCACTTAGTGAGATAAAGGCTTGTTGTTGTTCAATTTAATTGTTGTTGTTGTTATTGTTGTTGTTGTTGTATTATGGAACACAGAACCAAACCAATTTTTTGAGATTCAAGATTTTGGAGGTATGAGAACAGCTAGTGGGAACCAAACCTGTACTCTTGTTGATCTAATTGATGGTATCATGTGTGTGTGCATGATACGTAATATCACCTTTTTGTTTTTCAGTAAAAATGTGAGATTTACAGAGAGAAAATTTATAAGTTGTACACCCTTTTTTTAGAATTATTAGCCAATTTTTATTACTAGCTAATAAATTTTCTTCGGTTCTTATTTATTTATTTATTTTGCAGGTATGTTACTCTCAAAACATGCATCAGCCAACTCCTTGAGGATGGCTCCGGATCCAATATTACAGCATGGCCTACTCGCTTGCATGAGCCACCACCGAGACTCCAAGGTGTAGAGATGGATGCTTATATTGCTAAAAATGAACTTTTTAGGGCAGAAACAAGATTCTGGAATGATATTGTTGAAGGCTATATCCGTATTTTCCACTGGAAGAACATGAATATGCGTAATATTATGGACATGAGAGCAGGATTTGGAGGGTATACACTGCATTCTAATGCATTCCTTTATTTTAGTTTGAATGAAACATCACTCACCCATCTTCATACGGAATTGATATTCAAACTTTACAAGAAATTATAAAAACAAAGGGGAATTTATATCTCCCATAAAACTAAGCACAAATTAGCATCTTTTGATTAATGATGAATTTTCTTATGGTCCTAGATTTTAACTATTTTTTTTTAGTCTTGTTATTGTCAAATAACACTTATTAGTATTTTCCTTAAAATAAATTTTTGAGTCCTACCATTTCTCTTTTTCTTTCCTTTATCCGATTTTTTTGTTAGCATGTGAAAAGCTAGATCTAATTATTAGCAGGCAGCTGTTGAATTTTCTCAATTTGATTGTTGTCATCTTAGATCATTTGGTTATTAAAGAATTATATATTATCATTCCTTGGCATGTAATAATAATAATCATTTATAAGGAATCAAAAACTAAACATTTTCAATAAATAACTATATTCAAAGAGGGAGGTGGTTGGCAGATAGTGGGTAGAACTCAAGGTACTCATATGAGATGAAAAAATAAAGATGTATTTAGTATTATTGCATTCTGAAAAATGAAGTATGATAGTTGTTTGATGGATGGAGGGTGTGGCTTATAAACATTTAATGACAACAATGACAAGTTGTTGCTTAGCATGCATTAGTAATGGCCAATAATGAAGGAGCGATGATGATTGTTGGTGATAATTTTTGATGTTGATATGTGAGTAGAACTTTATAATTCTTCAAATCCAAGAACTTTCTACTTAAATCCTTTTAATGTGTGAAATGAGGGCTTATTTTGATTAATTTTGTCAAAATTTGCAAACACTCTATTGAACAATTTATAATGATTCCTTCTTGATCATTTGAATTTATTAGCATTTGAGTATCTTAATTACATTAAAATTGAGTAATTTTAGGCTTGTTTGCTTCATGTCATTGAGATGCACATTTTGATGATAAAATGAAAGTTTAGATAATCTTGAATTTTATTATGGGAGTTTTTAATTCAAAAGTTTGATGTAAGATTCGTATTTGATCAAATGGATTTTTTTAATGACATATCAAATTTTAAAAAAATTAATTAAAACTTAAAAAATAAAATTCAATATAATTAAAAAATAACATATGAAATTCAATAATTAGAAAATAAAAAGTGATCAACTATATGGCCTTAGATTAATTTTGTCCTTTTTTAAACTCACAATCCAACTGCATTTTCACTGCCTTATAATAATTTTAATTCATAAACTTCTGTCTCAACTTAAATTCTCTGCTTGCATAACTAAGATAATAGTATGGACTAGTTAAGTAAATTAACATTTTGATTGGAAGCCCTTATGGTCTGTTACTTTTCTATGTGCACAACCAATATCGACTAGGCCAAGTTAGATTTGCCAAGCTGATTATAATAAATCAGGCTTAGAGATAGTTAAGAAGTATAAAGATATAGTTCATAATCAAATGAGAGTTGTCAGGGAATATACTAAACTTGCAATCGAATTCAGGTTTTTCAAAGCTATTCATCTTTCATGTGCTTGACTCAGAGATCACTCAAAATCATCAATGCTACTTGCT
Organism: Cymbidium sinense; assembly: GCA_021442155.1. NCBI lineage: Eukaryota > Viridiplantae > Streptophyta > Magnoliopsida > Asparagales > Orchidaceae > Cymbidium > Cymbidium sinense. The sequence goes on from CM038216.1 coordinate 188,007,893, forward strand.
GCAATCACAAGGCCACTCACCTAGCTCACTAGGGGAATTTGCCAAAAAATCAAAGATATTTACCAGTCTAAAATGAAATTACCGAGACTTCTTCTAAACTCATAATTTGTCAAGTGTTGTCGGTTGAGATTTCACTTGAACTAGTGTCCTACCATATGTAATTATAAAGCTACTAGCTAGCTAGATTTATTCATTTTGCAACAAATATTTGTTAAGTCTTGTTATATAACTTTCACCTGTATTACTCAAATGTAGCCTTATTAATAGTATTGTGCCTCAGCCTGAATCTAAAAGATATTAAAAAATGAGCCTGCCACATTGAATCACATATTGCATCAATTTTGTACTTCCTAATAGTTTAATGAATTCTTAGAATTTCTTACTCAAAGTTCTCTTTCTCCCTTCATTCTCTAATCTTCTTTCGTTAATAAGGTAACAATGTCATCCACATATGAATTTTGATCCAAAATCCTCTGATGTATAGTGAACAAGCAATGGAATGACAAGGGGAGAAATCAATTCCAATGGAGAACTGAGACTTTGTCACTAGTAGGTAACTAAATCAAATGAATGGTTACTGAGAATGGTTCTAGGAGTTTTGGTATGTGTTGTAAGGACCATTCCACATGTGAAAATTTTTGAAGATGAATTTTCGGATCACATCATTTATCGACTATCACCGAATTAGAGTGCATTATTGCCAACCTAATTATCTTTTGAAGTTAAGGCTAAAACCCCTCAACTTATAATGGTTGAAAGCATTGATTTCTACTGATGAATGCATTTTTATGGAGATTGCTGAGGCATCAAATTCAACAAAGTTCAAAATTGGAGTCAAACAAGGAAAAAATAGATCCAACTGAACTTGTTGCTTATTTCAAATCAAAACGTCACTCTTGAGTATTGAACATTGATTATAGCTTAACGTGCCAAC